>PVIJ01016573.1:0-32280 GCA_004024925.1 Scalopus aquaticus | reverse complement strand
GTGTGTGTGTGGTGTATGTGTGTGGTGTGTGGGGTGTGTGTGTGTGGGGTGTGTGGTGTGTGGGGTGTGTGTGGTGTGTGTGTCTGTGTGGTGTGTGGGGTGTGTGTGGTGTGGGGGGTGTATATTGTGTGGTGTGTGTGTGTCTGTGCGGTGTGTGTGACGTGTGGCTGTGTCACCACAGCCTTCCACCTGCATTCCTGTTCCTAAATGGATTGATTCTGTTCCTGCTTAAAATTAAGCCGTCTCTGGGTTTTCTGCAGAGCTGGTCCACGGCGCCCCCATCCCCCAGCTGACCTCGGCGGAGTCTCCCTCTGTTTTCTCTGCCCTCCCGGCTCAGGCGCGCTGGGCGTGGCCTCCGGGGCGTGGCCTTCAGTCCAAGGAGGGGGAGGGGCCGCGCCCAGGGGAGGGCCGAGCGCGGACCCTGTGCCAGCCCGGTCACGGCGCAGGCCGCGCCCAGGAGGTCAGCACAGGGGCTGGCCGTGGCCCTGTCTGCGCCGTGGGCATCTACGGGGCTGCGCGGGGCCCGGCACCGCTTTTGTGATTTTTTTGGTGAATTTCTATTTATTTTAAATGAAACATTACTGAAAAGCTACAAGCATGAACGTCACTAAGGCCACGTCCTCGGTGGCCTGGGCCTAGGTCGCTGACTGGACATCGAGGGCCCCTCGGCCGAGACAGCGCAAACCCAGCTCCGACGGTCTCGGGCAGAGGCGGCGGCGTTTGCGGGCAACGCCTTCGCCCTTCACCGTGAAGCTTTGTGAGGACGCGCCAGCCACGCGGCCAGTCCCGGGGGCGGCCGGCGCGGGCCCCGCCCGCGGTCTCCCTGTGCACTGGGCGCGAGGGGCGCCCGGGAGGGTCCTTGGGAGAGGCGGCCCCGCAGGCCCGCGGGTCGGGACAACGGCCGCGCCTTCCCCGCTGGACACAGGCGGAAGCATCTCGGCGGCAACCCCAGTGACACCTACATCCAAACCGCCACGCCAGAGACCGCTGCGGACAGGTCCAAGGAATCCCGCTGGAGCCGCTTGATGGTGGAAACCAGGCGCATCGACATTTTGATAAAGTGAAAATTACGGGGGCGCACTTGGAGACGCTGAGACGCCCGTCGTGACCGGGGTTTTCCTTCAGTTCGCGGCTGGTCCGCACCCGCGGTCAGGCTCCGATGCCCGTCCCTCGGCTCGTCCAGGCAGCGACGGGCGGAGGGCGCACTCGGACCCCGCCGACGCCCCTCCAGCACGTGCCGCCCTTGCTGTTGCCCTAGCGGCCGGCCCCGCAGGCACTGACCCGCCAGCCCCTTCCGAGCCCCAGCCCGGCGCGCCCCGCCCCCGCCGCAGCCACGCCCTCACTCTCAGGTGGCCCCTGGCCGGGAAGCTCGAGGGACCGGTGACCCCTCTGCCCCTGCCTTAGACACAGCCGTGAGCGCAAGCGGCCTGCAGAGACGTCCTCGCTGCCCGGCTGCGGACGGTGCCCTGCTCGCCCCGTGGCAGCGGACGTCGGCCCTGGCCTTGTCCCCACGCCAGCCCTGGTCTCCACAGGCCTCGTGGTCCTGGACAGCACCGTGGCCGGGAGCTCGGCCTTCACCTGGACGCGGCCGTCACCCCGGCGCACGGGGCACCCGGGAGCCCCCGCCTCTGCTCGCCGCTGGACGGGAGGGCGCGCCCGGGAGCAGCCTCCACGGCCTCGGAGGGCCCCGCCCCTCCTCTCGCCCTGCACCGCCAGGGGACCGGCCCCGCTCCGCATGGGCTGGGCTCGTGGCCCGGGGCCGGCGAGCTTCGGTCCAGACCAGCCAAGGCCCTTTCGCTCTGGGGCTGCCGGGCAGCGCGCTGTCCCTCGGGGCCCGGCCTCGGCCTCCGCCGGCCTCCCGCGGCCCGACCCCGCGAGCCCCGGCGCCAGCTCTCGGTCCGAGGGAGACGCGGCTGCCCCTCCCGCATGGTGCTGGGCCGGGCAGGGCATGGTCTCTTTGGGGCTGGCGGGGAGGCGGCCAAGGGAGGGGCGCGGGGCGGCGGGACCGGGCGCCCCTGGTTAGGTTTGTAGCCCCAAGCCATCCAAATGGCAGCGTCAGAGACCACAGATCGGTCACAGAGCGATGCAGAAATAACAAAGGCGTTGTCAGCACAGCGGGGCCCCAGAGGCAGGAGGCGGGGGGCTGTAGGGCAGGGTGGCCCGGACAGACGGCCGCCCCCTCCCTCCCAGCGGCGGGTCCCGCAGTGCCAAGAAGCAGGGTGTCTGCGTAAGACCCGGGAGCCCGCGGGGGGGTGGGGGGAGGGGTGCTCGCCACGCCAGGGCGGGGTCTCCGCCGAGGGGACAGTGGGCAGAGGAGTGGGGGCACAGAAGGGACGGGGTTCAGAGCGGGTTTCGCCTGCTGGCGCCGCGCGTGCCGGTGTCCCTTCGCCGAGCGCGTCATTCGCGCGCAGCCGTGGACACCGGGAGGAGGGCGCGCCCGGACCAGCGAGGAGCTGGAGGAGGGGCCGGGCCCGCCGGCGGAGCACGCTGTGGGCCGGAAGCCGCAGCCCAGGGCGGAAGGGCGGGGCCCGAGGCTCCCTCTGGGGACTGCGGGGCTCAGGCCCCCCACTAGGGGCGAAAGATGAAAGGTCCCGACCTAAGGCCCAGGCGTCCCGCAGGAGACGGCCACGCGGGAGGACGCTGCTCCACAGCTTTTGGAGAGCGGGAGGGGCGGGGCGACCCCGCGGCTCGTGCCGAGGATGGCTGGGCTCCCCAGCGCCCACACAGCGCCCCCACCCCGGGCGCCGGCTCGTCCCTGCCCCGCAGGCCCCTTGCTCCACAGCCCAGGAGGCGCCTCCCTCGGCCGGCCCGTCGGGCCTAGTCCTCCGCCGATTTTGCGGCCCTACCTCCCCTTCCGCCCCCTCCGCTGCTTTCCGCGCCCCCGGCCCGCTGCCCACTGACCTCCAGAGGACTCCAGGTGGGACCTTGAGGCTCGGAGACCCAGGGCGCAGGACAAAGTGAACACTGCCGAGAACCCGCCTCGTGGCCACTCCCCGCTGGCCGGTGCCCCTGGGCCTGGCCGGCCTTACGCTGACACTGGGCTGTTGGCTTCGGAGCTGGCCCCTCATGGTGGAAACCTGGTTTTCAGCAATGGTTTCTAGGCCAGAGCCCTGTTGTCCCCTTCTGGGAGCGAGCGGAGAAGGGCCTCCCAGGCCCTCAGGCTGTGGACGGACAGCGGCTGCCGGGCCGAGGCAAGGCGGGCACCAGCGCAGGGCGGGGCCTCAGCCTGGCCAGGAGCAGCTGGCCCCAGCACGCGGCCTTCACGATCGCAGGTGCTCAGGGGGCTCTGGGCCGGCACAGGACACCACCTCGCTAGGGTGGACTCGTGCGGGAGTGAGGAGTGCACTGGGGAGAGGAGTGGCGGCCATCGAGGAGGCCTGGGCAGCGTTTGGGAGGAACAGGGTAGAGCCTCGGTGGCTGGGCGTGGGGGGAGGGGCGTGGGGCAACCGTAGCCCCTGGACAGCGGGGCTGCCCGCTCACCTGGGTCACCCCAAACCCCAGGCCGCCCCCTAACCTGGCAGGACCACTGCTGCGGCAGGTACGAGCTCCAGGAGACTGGGCAGCCACAGGAGCCGGGAGTGAGGAGAGGCGCAGGCCTCTGGCCCGTCCGCAGCTGGCCCGTCCGCAGCCGGCCGGGAGAGGCGGCCGAGCCCCTCCCGGGAGAACAGGCAGCAGCTGGGCTGCGGGGTCTCGGCCGTCGGAGGGAGGGGCTGGCTGCGCCCGGCCACAGGTGAGGGCGGCTGGCAGCCCGGGCTGCTCAGAGCAGCTTCGTGTCGGTTCTCGGGAGCTGGGCTTTGGCCAGGCCTGAGCAGGACACAGCCCCTGCCGTGGGCCTGCCCTCCGCTGGGAGATCAGCCGCCTGAGAGCGCCACCACCGCGCCCGGCAGCGAGAAGACACAGGGCTCCGTGGGGTGGTGGGGACGCCCGCCTCTGCGGGTCTCTGCGTCTCCCCGTGGCATGGCGGCAGGGGCGCTGGAGCGGGTGTGGGCACGCGGGGGACCCTGGGGCGTGGTGTGGCCCGCGTGGTGGGCGCACCTGGGCCTGCGGGGGCCATAAGGGCGGCAGCAGAGCCCAGAGAGAAGATTCCCCGAGGCTTGGAGGCCCGTCGGCCCGCCCTGCCCGGCCTGCGCCTGGCTGCCTCACTCCATGGCGCAGAGAGAGCATGAAAAGCCAAAAGCCCTAAGGGCTCCGGGACCCCCCTGCCCACTGCCCGGCCCTGCTGGGGCTACGGGCTCCCCCAAAATGTGTCTGCACCAAGACGGCCCCTGAAGCTGGAGCCCTCGACAGCCTTGCTGCGCACTGGCCGTGCGGCTGGGGCGGGGCTGTGCTCAGGCCCCGGGGAGCAGACCCTGGGACGGGTGAGGGGCCACAGGTGCCGGCTGTCACACTCCCCGCGGCCCGTCCCTAAGAGGCAAGAGGGACACAGGCCCACTCCCGACCGCGGCTCCTCTCTGCGCACGCTCAGCGCCTCACCGGCGACCCTGAATCACACACCCAGCGCTACACACCAAGGTCACCTCAGTGAAAAACCGTTAAAATAAAAATACTGGCTGACGTGGTAGTCTGTCTGTCTCTGACACAGAATGTTAAGTCAGTCGGTTAAAAGCTTTCCAGAACTTTTCAGAAAAACAACAACAACATGTTCAATGAAGAGATGGCAGAAAGTGATTTTCAAGCCATCCAAGAATTGCAAATTGAAGGGAAGAATCAGTTTTGAATTGGAAATAGAAAACTTAAAATTTACATACTACCCAGTTTTGGCAAACTAGTTCAAGAAACGCTTTATGGCATATCTATAAGATAAAATATTTTTACACAATAAGAAATCAGTTTCTAAAAGAATAATTAATTCAATAATAATGTGTTTACTACATAATGCTAAATGACTAAAGGAGATTGCTCAATTATATAGGCAACAAGTTCCAACTCTGCTTAAATTGTGCACAGTGTGTTATAATGCTTGGAAATAAACAGTGGAATGAGAAGAAGGTGGTTTTCATATTCTTTGTTATAATTTTCTATATTTTGCAAACTTTCTGAAATGAATATGTATAATTTTAATATCAGAAAGAAAAATGCTATTAGGAAAGACAGGAAAAGCTCTGAAACAAAATCAACATTAAAACAACAAAAAAGGAGGGGAAGTCTCACATATGCAGAAAGCAAAACATTATCCAACTGTTGTTGCAAGGGAAGTGGACAGTATTCAAGTAAAGCACCCATATAAAACGTGAGCTTTCCCTCACACCATGACCTAAGACAAGTCCCAGCAAATTCTCTTAATAATTAAAGGCAGTGCGGCCTCCCTGGTGGCGCAGCGGCTAAGCTCTGCGCTGTGGAGCTGTCGGCAGCGGCAACGCGAGTTCGACGCCCAGCCGGGGAGATTCCTGCAGGGCGCAGCAGACCCCTCTTGCCTCGCCCGCTGCCTCCTCAGCAGTGTGTTTCTGATATGCCTGTTCTGCTCCCCACTCTGTCTCTGGTGAACCCTCTCGCCGCCCCATGCCTCTGGCCTGCACCCCAGCTTGTGTGCATAAATAAATCTTTAAAAAAATGATTAGACAGTAAAGCTCAAGGCCTTAGGGTGTGCCCTCGGTGAGTGACAGCAGATAGCCCACACGTGTGGCGTATCCTGCTCCTTCTTTGGTTTTTGAGGCGCTCTCAGCTCACAGCAACCAACACGTGGAGAATGAGGAACTACGGAACGTCTTGATTTATCGGGAGGAAGATACAAGCCAAAGGCCGTCTCAGGTGACATCAAAGAGAAGCAAGCTAATCGCCAAGCAACCTCCAACTCTGAGGCGCTGTGGGGACCGTGGGGGCAGCAGGGCACGGCCCGGGCCCAGGCGCCGGGGGCATCTGTGTTGGGGCCGCAGCCTCCCCCCGCGTCCCGAGTGCGCTCAGGGAAGTCCCGGCCCCCAGGTTTCCGGCTCGGGGCGTGCAGGGCAACGGCGTCAGCCCCGGACCGCCAGCCCGCCCGGGGAAGCAGAGCAGGCTTCTCGTGCGCAGCGAGCAGGGCGGCCTCGTGCGGCGGCTGGGCAGGCCTTGGGGGGCGGCGGGACAGCTGCGCCCACGCCGCGAAGGGAGCCCGCGAGCGGACCGCGCGCCCCGCACCGAGCTAAGCCATGACGCTCTCGGGAGAAAACAGGCGAGCGCCGCGTGGCGAGGGCTGGGGCGACGTGAGAAGGGAATGGGAGGGACGGCGCGGGCGCAGGCCCGGCCCTCGCGCTCCGGGACGCGGACGACCAGGCGCCGGGCAGGTCCGCTGCGTCGGGGGCCGGAGGCGCGGATCCGCCTCAGCACAAGGGCCGCAGTGGACAGCGGGCCGCGTCTGAACACGCGTCTTCCGGAGGGAGAGAACGAGCGGCTCTTGGCCGCGGCAGGTGCGGCCGTGGCGAGACCCCGGGCGGCAGCACCAGGCCCCGGCAGACGCCCGCCCCCGCCCCGCGGGCCGGCGGAGGGAGACGGACGGCAGCTGTCGGTCGGCGGGAGACGCCGCCCCTCGGCCACGCTGGCCGAAGCGTGGAAACCGCGTCAGCACCTGCGAGCAGCCTGGCGGCCCCTCGGCAAGCCGGCCGCCGCCGCCACACGCCCGGCATTGGAGAGAGAGACACGGACAGGCAGACGGACACACAGGAACGCGCCGACGGACAGATGGACAGATGGACGGGCAGACAGATGGACAGACAGCGACAGGCAGATGGACACACAGGGACAGACAGGGACAGACAGACGGACACAGGTGTGTGTCCGAGGAAAAGGGGCGCGTCCACCCACATAGCAGCCTGTCCGAGAAGGGCCCAGAGCCATGGCCAGTCAGCTGCGGGGTGAGATCCCTCCAGGGTGTTTTCTAGATGCCTGGAAAATCGGCCAGCTGAGCGCCAAGGCCACCGGCCAGGCCCGTGTGCGGGCAGAGGGCAGCAGTGCCCGCGGGCCCCTGAGGCCTGACCCACCGCCGGCACTAAGCTGAGGCCGCCCAGGATTCTCACCCCAGTGCGCCCCCCGCCGCCTTCTGAAATGGCCTTTGTCCTGACGTTGCTTTGATTTTTCTCAAACTGTAAAGTCTTCCTGTGTCTTCTTAAAATCACAACTTTTAAATAAAGAAAACTAACCTGGAACTCCAGGGGAGCTGCGGCCTGCGCTCGGGTCCCTGGCCTTGCGGCTGCTGGCCGCCCCCCGCCCTCACACCAGCACCACGCCAGCTGGAGCAAAAGTGGAGCTGCTATGCTTAAAATGCCGAGCGCTTAAATGGGAGCACGGACGACAGGCACGAGCAGAGGTGCTGCGAGGAGAGAAAAGGGAACGAGGAAGGAGAAAACTTAGCGCTGAGGGGCCAGCGCTCCGGCAGAACGGGAGACACTCTGGACTAGGAGCAGACTGGACACGCCGAGGAGGACTCGCAGCCGAGGCACCGGGCAGAAGCTGGGTGGGTTTATACGGGGCACCACACAAAGGTGATGCCTTTCTGGAAGGTGGCAAAGTGATTCTAAAATTCACACAGAATTTCAAAAGGCTGAAGGGCCTTGAAATCTTGAAAGAGTGGGAAAACTTTGTGATTTGAAAACTTGCTAAAGATTCACTTACAGTCATTGAGACGACGCGGCAAGGACAGCCTGGACGGGCCCAACAGACCCGAGAGTCCAAGACCTCGCCGCCGAGGCCAAGGGCACGTGACTGCCCAGCCGGCGGGAAGCGTTTTTCAACGAAGGTGCTGGGAACACCTGCAGCGCCACGTGCCACAATGAAAGTGGTCCCTTACCTCACACCATACACAGGCACTAAGTCAAAACGAACCAAAGACCCAAGGGCAGTAGCTATAAAATCTCTCAGGAGATAGCAGAAGGTCGATCTTGATGACCTTGGACTTGGCAAGTGATTCTCACACATGACACCAAAAGCACAAATAAAGTAGCAGATACGCTGGACTTCAAGGAGGTTCTGTGCTTCAGAACACACCACGCGAACAGGACAAGAAGCCACAGGTGCGGAAATGCATGCCAGTCTGCGTCAGGTACAGACCTTAACGAAGGATATATAAAGAACACTCACGACTCAATGACAGAAAGACAAACAACCTAATTAAAAAATTGGCAAAAGATCTAAATAGACATTTCTCCAAAGAAAATATATAAATGGCCAGTGTGCACATGCAAAATGCCACACGTTTCTAGTCATCAGATGAAATCAAATCAAATCAAAGCCATGATGAGGCACCATTTCCATCCCATATGGTGGCTCAAAAGAAAGCTGGATAATGACAAGTGCTTGAACAAGCATGTGGAAAATCAGACCCGGGTGCCACTGGTGGGAATGCAAAATGGCGCAGCTGCTTTTGAAGACAGTCTGGCAGTTTTCAAACTGTGTGTTCCATTAACTGTGGATAATGTTCTCCTGTGACGCAGCATTTCCATGCCTGGGTGCGTTAGCCAAGCGAATGGAAGCCCCGGCACCCAAAAATGTGTGTGCGATGTTTCTGCCAGCAGCACTGTGACAGCGAAGGCAGAAGGCACCCAAACGTCCGTCAGCTCACAGACGAGTGGGAGCACAGAGCCTAGCAACAGGGTGGAATATTACAGGGCCATGAAAAGGAAGGAGCTACTGACACACACGTTGACGTGGGTGGACTGGGCTAACGCTGCCCTCGGTGGGAGAAGCCAGCCCAGAGGTCGGCTGTCACGTGGTTCCAGACAGGGTTTTCCAGGGCAGGAGCCAGCCGGGGGTCAACAGGCCCCTGGCAGCTGCTGGCTGGGCGGAGCCGGAGGACGCGGGCTCTCTCGGAGAGGACGCCCTCTGACGCTGGCGGCTGGACACGGGGTGCTGGAGGGCGCTGGGCAGAGCCAGCCTCACCCAAAGCTCAGCCGAAGCCGGTGGGGGACAATTAGCCGGTCCCCAGTCGTGTGGGCCTCCAGGAGGCCGGAAGCGCCAAACAGCCTCGGGGAAGGAGGACGAAGCGTGGCAACCCCTGCCTGGGGCCAAAGCAGAGAAGACCTGGGCCCGCCGCCCGCGCCCCTCCAGGCGGGACCCCACAGGGCGGCCGCAGCCCCAGCAGCCTGACCCCGTGGGGAGACCAAGGGAGACAGACTCAGAAGGGCCATCTCGGGCGATTATTCTGGAAACCTTGGGGGGTCCCGCGCCCCCAGCAGGGGTCTCAGCAGGGGCTGGCGGTGCCGGCCTTGGACCAGCGCAGCCCTGAGTAGGCACAGCCAAAGGACGCGGTGAGGACTAGAGCCCAGGCCAGGCCGGGCAGCTTCGTCCTCGGGCCACGGAAGGAGGCGACGGGTGCTTTGCCGGGATGCCGGGAGCTGACCTGTCCGCGGCGTGTTCACTAACAGTCACACTGCTGTTGCTGCTACACACAGCATGTCACCACTAGCCAGTTCTTGCTAAATGTGTCTCTGTTATCTCTATATTGTGCGTGCACGTGTTACCAGTGACCGGCCGGCTGCCCACCAATGCCGGTGCAGACGCCCACGAGGGCCGGCGTCCACTCAGCTCACAAGGACCGTCACGCCAACAAAGCCAAAACCACAGGGGCAAACTTACAAAACAACAACAAAAGGGGTGTGTGCACAGCCAGGGCTGAACTGTCGCCATGGTCAGCGGTGTCAAGGTGGACATAAGTTAAGGCAGCCGCACTGAAAACTTCTCAAGGCACACAACTTGAAAGAAGTTTAAAATGCAATTCAGACTCTAAATGCTTGGTCCACGCACGACTCAGAAGTCGGCCCCACTGAAGTTCCGAATGTCTGGAAAGACGCCGCGGGGAAGTTGCGTCGCTGGCCGGCGGCGCAAAGCGGCTGCTGATGGGGCCCAGCGTCCCGAGCAGGAAGGTGTCTGTTTTTTAAGAAGAATTGGCCCCACTAAAGAGTGGGCAGAGCTGAGCAAAACCCCCACCAGAGGACCCGTGGACGGCACAAGCCGTGAGCCCCGCAGCAGCCGGCAGGAGGGAAGGCGGAGGGAGAAGCGTGAGGCCCCCTCGCGCCCGCGAAGGCCCGACCCCAAGCGCTGACATGGGGGGGACGTGGGTCCAGGCCCAGTTGCTGCTGGTGGGAACACAGCACAGTGTGGCCATTTTGCAAGCCAGCCTGACATTTTCTTAGAAAATTTAATTTACTCTTACTATTAGATCCAAAAATCATCCTCCTTGGTATTTACCCAAAACAACTGAAACTTATGACCACGAAAAAACCTCCCTCCGGCAGTTTATAAAGCATTACTCATAATTGCCCAAACTTGGGAGCAATCAAGGTGCCGTTTGGCAGCTGCTGGATAAATGGTTGTTTATACAGGCAGTGGAATATTATACAGCACTAAAAAAGAGCAACCTGGCCATAAAAGGACAGTGAGGGATTCCAGCTGTGTGGCATTCTGGAAAAGCACGACCATGAGGCAGGGACGGCTCAGTGTCTGCAGGGGCTGGGCGGGAAGCTTGGGGCCGAGAGATGACTCTGTGAGGCGATAATGGCGGCTTATGCTACAGGCGGTCAAAAGCCACTGGTGCGACTGCCAGTGTGGGCTGCAGGCTTCAGCTGTGATGCTTCACTGCTAGCGCCTTGATTTTCAAAGGTACTGTCCTAGTTGATGGTGCTATGGGGACTCTGGGAGGGGGCTAGAGAGGAGTCACGGGGAACTCTGTGCTTTCTGCTCATTTTCCTGTAAAGTTAGAACGTCTAAAAAAATGAACCTTATTAATTAAAAGTAAACAACACAATTATGATGTTAAAGATTCTATTAGTTTGTTTCAACCCCAGCACATCAGAGTCAGAAGTAATGCTTCAGAACATTGCAGCTCCTAATCCTGTGATCTTCTTTCTCGTAATTTGAAGAGAAACCGTGAAGATCACAGGTGTCCCCAAAACTGCTCTGCCAGCTTGGTCACGCCTGGCGCTCGGACACTTTCCCGTGGGCTCTTGCCTACTTCACTCTGTTCACACGGCGATTTCTGCTGTGGCTGCCGCCGCTGAGAGCCCAAGACTGCGGCTGGGGGCCCGCGGAGCCGTGGAGCCCCGAGGGCGCGCCCCTCCCACGCAGGCTGGTCTCCCCCTGAGCCAGCAGGCCCCAGAGCAGACGCGCTCGGCCTCCAGGCGGCAGGCTGGGCAGGCGGCCGCCCGGGGAGTCCCTCGGACAGGGACGGAGCAGCAGGCCTGAGGGTGCAGAAGGCGTGGACGCGGCCTCCAGTCCCGCAGGGTGCCCGGCCCTGGCCCGCCGAGCGCCTGGTCCCAGTCGCCAGCCGGTGCCGCCGTGGGGGGCTGCGAGGCCTGGCTTCCCGTCGGCCCTCGCCGCCGTCTGCCCGGTCCCGCCCCGCCAGGCTGCAGGCTGCAGTCTAGACAGCCCCAGCAGAATCTGGACCCACCCCCAGTAAGCCAGGGAGGCCGCAAGGAGCTGCCGGAGGAACCATCTTTCTAGGGGAGCCAAGCAGGGAAGCGCGATTACATTTAGCTATTAGATTATTAATTAAAACCATAATTAGCTACTTAATTGTCCTTCCCCGCTGGACACACGTCCCTCTCAGCCTCTGCGAGACCCACGCCGGCATCCGCTCGGCCGAGGGAGGCCGGAGCCGGCTCAGGACACGGGCGGCGGGTTCTGCTGCCCGAGCGCGCCGCCCGCGGTCCCGGCCCCCGCCCCCCCCCCCCCGTCACCCCGAAGCTGGCGCGCGACGCTGTTCTCAACACAAAATCGTTTTGATACGGCTGCGCTGGCTGGAGTCGCCGAGAGCCGCTCCCGGGGTCTGACGGCGGCTCTGCCAGGGTCTCGCAGGTGAGTCGAAGGAGCGGACCCTGGTGAGCGACGCCACGTCCTGGGAGTTTCAGGCCCGTAGCCCCTAAAGCCGACGGGCCTGGCCCGGACCCGGCCCCAGCCACCCCATCTGGGTGAGGTCGCCTCACAGCGAAACGCCCACGACGACGTTCAGGTGGGGTCCCCGCGGCCGCCGCCCCCGCATCCCAACGTCCCCCTCGCCCCCCGCAGTCCTCTGGGGTCGGATCCTGCAACCCCAGCTCCTCAGGCGTCACCGCGGCAGCAGCGCTGGGTCAGGGCGCAGGCACCAGACTGAGGGGCGTCTCCCCAGTCGAGTCCTGCAGGTTCCACTGGGGGCGGGTCCCGGAAACGCCGACTCGGCGGGCGGGGTCTGACGGGCCAGTGTGCCCCGGGCCTGCCAGGCGCTCCTCGAGGGGCAGACGCGGCTTCCCAACCGCCGTCTCCGTCGCGAGTGCGGGGCACGTCCTGTCGGCGCGCTCTGCGGGCTCCTGGGTGTCCCGGGCGGCCTGAGCCGCCTGTGCTGTTCTCCAGGCGGACGCCGGCCCCGGAGCCGCTGCCCACGGGCCGGGCTGCTCCTGACTGTGGAGGGGCCTCGGCGCGCTCCCGGGGCTGGACGGGCCTTTCCCGCGGCGCTTGGCCTGCGACGCCCCCACCGCTCCGCCGCTGCGGGTCCTGCCCGAGGGGCCTGCGGGGTCCTCCGCGCCGAGCGCGTTCCCGCGTGAGGGAGCCTGAAAGACGCGTCGCCCGCGGGGCCGCGCACGTCTGCTCGGGAGCCCGCCGCGCTCTCGAGCCCGGGTTTCGGGGGTTCCCGGCGCCCGTGCGGCCGCTGAGCTGCGGACCAGGCGCATTGTCGTGCCCTGAAGAGCGATCGACGGACAGACGCAGGACGAGGCCTCGAGGGTCACAGCTCGGAGCGGCTCGGAGCGGCTCGGAGCGGCTCTCCCCGAGCGCGGCTCTGCAGGCTCGCGCCCCTCCCCGCCCCGAGAGGCGGCCCGATGGCCGCGCCTCTCCTCGCCGGGCACGGCCAGCGGTCACAACGACGCACGGCCAGCGCTGCCCGAGCACCTTCCCTTAGGGAGTCCCCTTTGGCTCTGAGGCATGTGGGGCGAGAGCCGGCCCAGGCCTTCTCACAGGCGGGGGAGGGCCAGGGACCCCAGCGCACCAGCAAGGGCGCGGCCGCCCACCCACCTCGCCCATCCTTCCAGCGGCCTTACGGTCCCGAGGGACGAGCCCGCGCCCGGCCACCCTCTCTGCGGGACCGTCCGCGCCTCTGAGTGCGGGGAGACGGCCGGAGTCCGAGCAGGGCTGACGCCGGCCCCGGGTTCTTGGGAAATGAGGCTACAAAGGGAGACACCGCACGGGAGAAATGGCAGGGCCGGTCCTCGCCGCGCCACTTCAGCGCGCAGCGGGCCACCAGCCAGCACCCTGCCCCGCGGGGCCAGCCTGGCCCTCAGCCACGCCCCGGGCGCCGGGACCGCCTGGCCCCCGCGGGGAGAGGCCCTTGGCCCCGGCCTGGGGAGATGTTGAAGCGCAGATTCGAGCCCATTTCCGTAACTCTGAGAGAACTGGCAGGTCAGAAACGAGTGGATAGTCCAGACTGCCAGGTAACAAGGACGTCGCTGGGGCTGCAGCCCGGGCTGCTTTAAATTGATCAGGCCCCAGCCAGCTGCCAAGGTGGGGCTGCGCCGAGAGGCCACGTGGCCGAGGCAGACAACGGGCTGACAGCTGCGCCCCACGTCGCCCCCTCCCGCGGGGGCAGCACCGGCGGGAGAGAGACAGAGCGATCTCTGCTCGGAGGCGCACCCGAGGAGAGCGCCAGCGCTGGGCTCAGCAGCCTCAATTACTTGCATGAAATGAACTGGAAAATTTTGGCAAGTCGAGAAATTAAGCGACACAAAAGCCGGTTCAGGTCCCTGGGTGGGGGATGGGCGCTCCCCGCGGGGCTCAGCCCGCCGCAGCTGCTCTCGGGTTCCCCGTCTGGGGCAAAGGGCTTCTCAGGTGTCCCGGCAGGTGCGAGGACCTGGCTTCAACTGCCGCCCCCGCGGACTCGCGGCCGCCCACAAAGGGGTCGGCGGATGAAAGGCGGGGGGCCTGCTTCCCGGGTGGCGCCCGCCCGGCCTTGGCTGACCGGGCAAAGGCGGCGGACACGCCTGGTCACCTCCTGGCGGTCCCCGCTCCCCGCACAGTCTGATGGGCGCCCGGAGCGCGCCGCGGCTGCCACTCCTGGCCACGCCGCAGCGGCCATGGAGCAGAGCGCGGGCGGCGGGGGCAGCCAAGGCCCGCCCAGCACCCGAGGCCGGGGCTGACGCAGCACCCAGCTCAGGTGAGTTTCTGACGCCTCAGCCTTCTCAGGTTTCAGCAGCATTTCGATGTTGATTTCCCAAAAGGCGCTTCTCCGCCCTTCCCCGGGGACCCCGCGGGCATCTCCATGTCTGCTGTGATTTCCCGACAGGCCAGCCCTGTCCTGTCGCCCGAGGCTCTTTCACTCCCGCCCTGCGCCTTCCTGCTCCCCGAGCTCCACCTGCAGAGACCCCCGCCCCGCCCGCGCCGGAGTCGCCTCCTGCCTCCCTCGCTAACTCCCCCGCAGGTGTCTCTTCCGAGCCTTTTCCGCTGGCACTCCGGGGCCTGGACGTCTTTCAAGGGAGTCGGCTGCGCCCGGGGCCGCGTTCTTCCGCGCGCCCCCAGGCTCAGCCCCCGGTGACCAGCGTCTTCCCGCTCCAGGTGTGTCCTGGGCCGAGCCTGGGCCCCGGTCACTTCCTGCCAGTCTGCCCCGGGGCCGCCTCGGGCGCACCGCCTGGCCGCCATCCCGGGGAAGGCGTCCAGGGGTGCCCCGCCCCCTCACCACGTGGCCACGTGCAGCCGTTCGTCTCGGGGCCGCGAGGAGGGGCTGCCCGGCCCACCCGCCCGTCGTTCCCCGGCCGTCCCGCAGGAGAGGGGCAGGCCGCCCGTGCCCGCCCCCCACGGCTTCCCTGCGCGCGAGGGGCTGGTTCAGGCCTCGAGGGCTTCCTGCTGCGCAGTGAGCTGTTCCCGCTCGCGCCGCGCCCCCGACGGCACAGCGGCGTCTGGCTTAATCCTGCTCGACGTAGCGGCTCTCGGCCGTGGACCCCTCCCCCGCCCCCATTCACGACATCTACACACATCATAACCCCAAACACAGCTGTGGGGCTTTATTTAACGCTCCTCTTTCAATGCAATCAGGACTAAGTACACAGGTAATAAAAACACTGAAGACTAAACAGGCGCCATCTTTAATATTCACGCCTTCTGGGCGCCGGCGTGGCCGGAGCAGCCTGATCCGAGCGGGAGTCTCCACTTCTGTCCTGAACGCGAGTTCCGCCCTCGTCGCCTCCCTAGATGGAAAAGGCGTCTTTCTTCTAGTCCTTGAACATGGGCTTCTACATCTGCAGATTTAATTATTTGGACTGAGAAACGAACAGCTAGATGGCTGTTTTTCCACGTGTGAACAGCCATTTTCTCTCACGGCTTTTGAGGTTTTCCGCTACTGCTGGATTTGCAGCGGTGAGACGCTCCGCGGGTGCCTTTCTCCGGGTGTGCGTCTTCCCTGGGGCTTGCGGGGGCTCAGGAATCTCTAAGTCCATGCTGGCCCCAAGCGCAGGAAGCAGAGGCGCCCTTACCAGCTATCTGAAGGCCCCTGTTCCTCGCGCGCCAGGCGCCTCAGCCGCTCGCCTGCTGAACCACGGACAGACCTCGTCTCACCCCATCTCCGGTTTCCGGACCTGAGCGCTCACATGTGCTCTAAACCGGCTCATCGGCCTTTTGATGTTGTCAATAAACGCATGTAGTGAATTTTTATTTTGAATATTGTATTTTTCCGTTCCGGGATGTCTGTCTTGCTGGAATTTCTCAATTAAGATTTCCTACATGGGCCTCCCCGGTGGCGCAGCGGTTAAGCACCGCGCTGTGGAGCTGTCGGCAGTGGCGACATGAGTTTGATGCCTGCCAGGGAGAATCCCACATGGCGCGGCAGACCCCTCCTGCCTCGCCCGCTGCTCCCCTCAGCAGTGTGTTTCTGATCTGACTGTTCTGCTCCCCACTCTGTCTCTGGTAAAGCCTCTCGCCACCCCACGCCTCTGGCCTGTACCCTAACTTGTATGTATAAATAAAAAATCTTAAAAAAAAAAATTTCCTACGTGCTCGCTCATCAGTGGCACATTTTCACTGAATTACCTGATCGCGTTTTCCTGTCGTTTCTGAGCGTCTCCACAGCAGGTGCCGGTGGGTCTCAGGCTGGGGTCTGTGGCCTCATGGTGGCCCCTCCTGCATCCGGGCGATTTTCCCTCCTCGTTCTCATGGCTGCTAAGCCTGGGCTGAGAGAGGTTGCTCCTGGTAAGAGGCCCCGACAATGTGCGGTGCGCGCCGTTAGTGCGCTGTGAGAAGGGTACGGCTCTTGCATCGCTGGAACCATCAGGAAGGGAAAGCCCCTGCGCGGCAGCGGGCTGGCAGACCACCGACAGCATCCCCGTTGCCGCTTTGGCGATGGAATTCAACTTCAGAAAGAGAAAACCTGCAGGCTAATAACCAAATCAGATAATGTGGCTCTTCTGAAGTGGACTCAGCTCGCCTTTGTCCGCCAGGCTGGGGAGGTCACCGCTCTCGGAATGCCCGAGGCCGGCACTGGCCACACCAGCTCAGGGACGGAGTTGGGGCTCCCCTTCCGGTAGCCAGGGGTGTCCTCGGGGCCTGTGTCTGGACGAGGGCAGCGCCCCGAAGCGCCTGTCCCGGTTGGGGGCTTGTGCTCCGGCCACACGGTGAGGCGCTTTCTGGGGGCACCCCGAGGCGGGAGCGGGTGCCCAGACACGGATGAGACATGGTGGAGAGGCCCTCCGCCCCTCCGGCCGGGCGCCAAATCCCCTTCAGGGCCGAGCGCAGCTGCGCGGGGAGACTGAGAAGGGGAGAGAGTTGGCAGCTGTGGGGCTGGAGTCCCCGGGCCTGCGGGTGCCCCGAGCCCGCGTTAGCCCTGTGTGGCTCCGAGCTATCGGCGGAGCTGCGGAGTCCTCCAGACGGACCCCATTTCCTGCTGCCCTGCATGCGGCTCCCCCAAAGTGCCGGCCCCAGCCGCCCCCGAGCTCCTTCTGCCCGGCTCGAGCGGGGCCATGAGGCCCAGTGTCCGCTGAGCCTGCCGCGGGCAGAGGCCGCCCATGGGCTGTGCAGGGGACACTCCGCCTAGTGCCCCCACACCTGTCCCCGACGCGGCCACGCAGCGGTCAGCTCTCTGACCCGCAGAGGGGAGGCCCCAGCCCTCCGCAAGGGCACCCCCAGCGCCGGTCAGGGCCCCACCACGAAGGGGCCGGGTGAGGCTGCGGGAGCCCCCGCTGGGCGGCTCCGGGCAGAGGGTCCTCAGCGCCGCCTGCCTCGCCGTCGGCCCGCCCCCTTCTGCGGACGCAGGACGAGCCGCCCTTCCCGGCGCAGCCTCGGCGGCGCTGAGCCGGCAGCTCTTCCTGGGAGCCGGGGCCTCCGGCCCGACCGAACCGGCACCCCACCCCGTGCGGCCTCACTGCAGCTCGGCACCTAAAACGGGGTCCCCTCGGGCTGGGGTGGGGTTCTCTGCTCTGCGCTGGGCAGAAGTCCTGAGCAGCCACGGCCTCGGGGCGCCTAGGGGGACCCCGGGGCTTGCCAAAGGCCCCACCCCCACTCCCCGCGCTCCCCTGCGCTTCCCGGTCCAGCGCGAGGAGTTTCCTTCTGTTTCACAGCGAACCGAGGCGACTGAGTGTTTATCCTTTTAAGCATCTTTTAAACATCAAAATTACTCTTTAATCCGAATTATGGTTATTAAGTAATTTAGCTCCTCCACATCTCACTTAAATAATTCACTGCAGAACACACTCGAGGCGATTCTTAAACCGGAGCCCACAGCTGCCGGCTCTGGACGGCAGACCCGGTGCCCAGCCGCCGTGGGGTCCCGGCTCCTTCGCCAGGCGGCTGCCGGGCCGGCCCGGAGCGAGGACCCCGGAGGCGCGTGGCAACACAGCAGATCTGCCGGGGGCCGCGGGCGTTGGGGGAGCGGCGGATGCGCCCCAGGCTCCGCCACGCGCCGCCCCCCCCCCCACGTGGCTCCCTCCGCCCACCTGCTCTGCCATCTCCCCCGCCCGCGCGCCGGGGCGCCCGGGGCTCTGCCTGGCCCTGCCCCTCAGCACGGTGGCTGCGTGCATTTGCATGTGGATTTTTTTTTAAAGATTTATTTATTTATACATACAGCTGGGATACAGGCCAGAGGCGTGGGGGGGCGAGAGGGCTCACCAGAGACAGAGCGGGGAGCAGAACAGGCAGATCAGAAACACACTGCCGAGGGGAGCAGCGGGCGAGGCAGGAGAGGTCTGCCGCGCCATGTGGGATTCTCCCCGGCCTGGCGTTGAACTCGCATCGCCGCTATCGACAGCTCCACAGCGCAGCGCTCAACCGCTGCGCCACCGGGGAGGCCCAGCATGTGGATTTTATGAATCGTTTTTCAATGCCCCCACCCCCAAAAACACTCGCTCGAGTTTAATGGTGACTGCATCTATCTGCAGCCCCCTGAGAGAAATCGTGCCAAGCCGCGAGCAGGCGCCTCACTCCACACACTCCGCGTTTAATCTTTCTCAAGGCGTCGCCCGCTTCCTGCGACCTGTGAGGCGCGGCTGCTCTGTCTGTCGGGCACGTTTAGTGCTATTATCGGTTTCATTTTCAGCTACAACGAGGAACTTCCTCTTCTCCACGGGAGATCCATGCGTTTGTGCGGACGTGACCCTCGCTGGCACCCGGGGGCTCCGTCCGCAGAGACCCCGCGGGGCAGCGCCAGCGCCAGCGCCATCGATCCCGCAGCGCTCGAGCCTCCGCGCCACGCCAGAGCCTCTTCCTCACGCTGAACACAGAGCGGCACGGACGCACGCGTGGGCACACGGCCGAGGGGTGCCGGGCAGCAGCGGGGCTCCGAGGGGCGGCCGAGGCCTCCCTCCCACTGCCTCTTGTCCAGCACGGTTAGCAGAGGCGCAGGCCTGTGTCGGCGGGTGGGCGCCCAGGGACGGGGCGTCGCGCAGTACCGCTGTGGACAGCTGTAAATTACTTCTGGTGTCCACAAAAACGCATTTAGAGGCTGCAGCGCCCCGGAACCTTGTTTCCTGTGAATGCGCAAAGTGACGGACCGCTGCAGGCCCTCCCCGCCCACTCCCTGTGATTATTGTTCCATAATTAATTAAAATTTGGTCTTTTCATAGCAAAGCAATGACATGAGAGAGTTTATTTTGAGTCGAAGGGAGACCACGCCGGCTGCGCGTCCCACGTGTTTGGAGCGGAGGAACTTGCTGCGGAACCAGGCGACGCCGAACACAAAATGGCGAATTTCAGCAGAGGCGTCACTTCCGGGTCATGACCATAAAGCGAGACTGTTTCTGAGCTGAAATGAGAATATTTAACTAGGGCGACTCCACCCTGTTATTCCAGCTAATAATACATACCTTAAAGTCCCCGTTACCTACTTTCCTCTGAAACACGGCTGCGCAGGGAGCCGGCGGGGCCAAGATGGGGGCGCGCGGACGCAGCCCCAAAGCTTGTGGACATGGAAACAACCGACGATTCGGCGCAAAGACCGACTTCGGGCCGACCCTCGCCCCGCAAGGCCCCTCCCGGCGGGAGGGACGGGCGTTTGGACTGGGAGGGCAGAGGGCGGAGGGTCCGGGCGGAGGGGTGGAGGGGTCGCTGGCCCTGACGGCCCTGACGGGGTCCACTGTGGCGTCAGACGCTTCAGCCTGTTGAGGAGGGACCGCCACGGCCACGGCAGGGGCAGAAAGCGGGGTCCAAGCGCTCGCCGAGGCCGCCGCCCCCGCAGCCGTCCACGGCCCCCCACGGCGCCCCCGTGCCTGACGCTCGTCACAGAAGCCCAACTCCCTGACGGAGACCCGACGGTGGGTGAGAAGCCTTTGCCGAGGCCACGCAGATAAGCGGATGCAGCGGCGGGAGGGCCCGCGGGCAGCTGCGGGAGAGACCAGTGCGAGGGCCTCAGCGCGGCACCAAGCGCGGTCCTAGCGTCAGGGACAGTGCACTGACAGGAGGGCTTTGGGCTGGGCAGGGCAGACCTCTGGCTTCCGGCCTCGGCTGTCTGAACACCAGCGGGAGACCAGGAAGCAAGACCTTTGCGCCCCTGAGAGCCGAGACAGGACTGGAGGCGGAGACGCGAGCAGGGGAGAGGCGGCCGCCACGGAGAAGCATCCTTGGATGCAGCTGCCTGAGCCTGCCGGGCAGGACAGAGGCGGTGTGGACTGGCAGGGTGGGGTTAGGGGAGGGGCTGGGCAGGGAAGAAGACGATAGACAGATAGGTGGACAGACGGACAAGGAGACGGCAGAGACACTGACTAGGGAACTGGCTCCGCAAAGGCCCCGTGCGCCCCAGCTCTGCTCCCAGCCCGGAGCCCACAGCACCAGGGTAGGCCCCAACACAAGACCCGCGAGTGGGGTGAGCGGGCCGAGAGGGCGCGCCCGCCAGCAGGAGGCACGTGCGCGCCCTGCCTGGTCCAGCCCCCGCAGGCGGCCGGGCCCGCTGGGGCGGCGACGCGCTCTGCTCAGCCTGGTCCGGAGACTCCGGCGGACAGACTGGCCGTCTCTCCAGCTGCCCGAGCCCTCAGCCCGGAGCGTCGGCACGTAGACCGCCCGCCCCTGGAACAGTGTCCCTCAGACATGGGCAGTCTCGGGAGGGAGCCCCCCGAAGCGCGGAGCGGACGTGCCGGGCAGGAACACCGGCGGCGCACACCTAAGGGCGCGGCTCCAGGAGCGCGGGGGCAGAGACGGTCCCGACCTGCAGCTCCCCCAGTGCGGCGCAGACGCGGGGGCGTGGGGGCCGTTTCCACATCTTCCTCCACATTTTCTTTTAGTCTAAATTAAAATTCAACTGTTTGCCGAAGCCATCACTCTCGAAATCACATTATTCCATCAGCACGTCTTTATTGGCCTGAAAGCTCCAAGTTTTAGTGCTGCCTGTCATTCTAAGTGCATTTCCTTAAAATTGGATAAAACCTATGAATTAGCTTCCCAGAAAAAAGTGCACTTGTAAACACGCAAACCAAGGACACATGCGCGGCCACACCACCGCCCCCTCCCCAGCCCCGCCGCAGTGCCCTCCCGCCTCGGAAGCCACGAGGACCAGAGCCCAGCGCGGTCCGGGGTGGCCAGAAGACGCGGCTGCGCACAAGCAAGAGCCGACGAGGCCCGCCCGGCGCGTACCGCCTGTCGCGGGGAGGCCCTTCCCTGGCGTGGTCAGCACGCCGCCTCCATGCTGGCCAGCCGTGCGGTCACTGAGGCGCAGGTCCCGGGCTGGGCTGCCCCAGGGGGCCCCGTGGCCCGGGGCTGCGTCCCCTTAGGGCACGGTGTCCTCACCCGAAGCCTGGAGCCCGAGTCAGTCACCGTGAACTGCGCTCAGAGCGGCTGGGGGACCCCGGTGCTGGCGGGGGGTATCAGCCCCGGCGGCCCTCGCCTGCCCTTGGAGGCCCCTGCCCCGTGAGCCCTCACTGCACCAGCCCTCCACAAACAGCGGCTGAGGCGTCAGGTCCTCCTGGGGGCCCAGCGGGCGTGGCCAGGCCCCGGGGGCGCTGCCTGGAGGAAAGCTCACTCCCAGGCCTGGGAGGGCGGGGCTGCGCGGCGCATGCGCACGCGTGCGGGTGTGGTGCGTGAGTGTGCACGCACGGTGCGGGCGCTGACCCACGCACCAGACACCGGCCTCCCAGGCGTCTCTGCTCCAGGCCTGCGGTTTGGCCCTTTCCGCCGGTCGCTCCCTCCGCACCCCCAGACGTGCCCAGGTGTCCAGCTCAGGGCCCCTGCCCAGGAGGCGGGGCCGGCGCTGCGGGGGCAGCCCCTGCGGACTCGCCCGGGGTCCCCGGCCCCGCCCCCAGCCATCGGGGGCAGCGGGCACCGCTCACACGCCTGCCCCCAGGCCCGCCCATACAGCCCCGCCCCGCTCGGCCCTGCCGGGCGCCCCCAGGCCACGCTGGCCCCAGCCGCCTGCCTGCCGGCCGCATCACCCTGGGGGCCGGCCTCACTGCATGTGTGGCCCGGTGCGCTGGCCGCGGCGGCGAAGTCCTCGGGCTCCACCCAGTCTCCTGGGTCAGCGGCCTTACCTGCAGAAGGCCTCGTGGGCGGCAGTGGCCAGCTCCCGTCCACCCGCTGCGTGTGCCCGGCAGGCGCCTGCCTTGGGGCGCAGCTCACAGCCGCCGCGTCCTGCACGCCCGGCTCTGGCCAGCAACCTCCAGCCCCTGGCCGCCCGAGCGTGGCCGCCTGGCCTGGCAGCCGCAGCTCAGGGGAGGACAGACGGAAGGGCGCGGAACAGCAGGGGCGGTGGCCTTGGGGCAGCACTGGCCTTCACCCAGGGCAGGGCCTCGGGGCCCTCCGCCGCCGCCACCGCGCACTTGGCAGAGGGCATATCCAGCCAGAGGAGAGTCCTCTGGGGAGAAGCTTCTCCAGGTTTGCTGCCAAGTAAGAGGCACAGGCCCCAGCTCGGGCTAGCGAGAGGCGGCTGTCTGCCCGTCTGCCCGTCCGCCCCGTCTGCGCGGGGCTGGGGCTGGTGGCGCAGCGATTCCGGCGGGTGCGAGGCAACAGGTGCACCCTCTCGCTCAGGTGCCGCCGCGGCGCCGGGAAGTGTCCACCACGAGGGCTGAGCGCAGCGGACACCGCGTGTCAGGGCACCAGCCCGGCTCCCGCGGGAGGGGGCGGGGCCCGTCCGGCTGCGGCACGGAGCAGAGGCGGCTCCTGATGGCGGCAGAAAGAGCCAGGTGAGCCCTGCAGACGTCGTCTGGCTGACCTGGAGGGGGGCCGGGGACGGAAGCGCTCGGCTGGGGCGACGCGGCCTGAGAAGACGCTCCGGACGCAGCCAGGCCCCGACGCCTCCGCCAGCCGTCAGTGCCCTCCCGTGCCGGGCTCGGCTGGGGCTCCCCACAGAGCACACTGCCTCAGGGCCCAGGGGTCGGTCTGGATAGCTGCTGGTGGACATCTCCCCCGGGCGCAAGGGGCTGCTGCTCCCAGGCCAGAGCTGCTCCTCGCGTGCCGGCCCGCCCAGCGCTGGCCTGAGGTCTGGGCCTGGGCCTCGTGGTGACCAGCCCAAGTGGCCCACAGGCCGGTCAGCCTCAGTGTGCGGTGCCCAGGTGCATCTCTGCAGCGAGGCCGCCGCTGGGCGAGCCCAGCTTTGGGAAGGGCCCCTCACAGCAGGCCGGGGAGTGTCCAGTGGGAGCGTCCACTGGGGAAGAGATGTGCTCCAGGCTGGACAGCCCGGTGCGGACCCAAGAGGCGGCAGATGAGCTTTCAGAATGCACTGGAGACTCTGGACTTGCTGCCGGAGACCCCCCAGCGGCCGGGCCGTGGCCACCGCCCTCCTGGGGGTGGGGGGCTCTGCCCCAGGCTGCTGAGGCCCGCGGGAGGCATGTGGAGGCCGGCCCAGGGCACATGCGCTAGCCACGCCCAGGCCCTTGAGCAGGGGCTCCGCGCGCTGTCTCCCCGTCAGCTACACTGGTCAGCAGTGAGATCGTTACTGACCTAAAAGGGCCTGGTCTGCAGTATCTTGGTGAGCTGAACATGAGCATAGCCCTGAAGATGTTGTATCAGCTCTTCTCTTGAAGATATTTCATGTAATTCATTTTATGTTTCACCGTGTGTATTTATCCAGTAGGACGGCAACAACATCCTAAATCAGCCTAGAATGATGTCATATTGCATCGCATTGCATGATACCATCACGCACACATCATCCAGAGTTGACTGCATCATTTCCTGACGCAATGCAATACTACTGCAGGCAGCTGCTGAAGGAAGCTGACGTCAGCTGCCCACTATAGAAAGCCCTGTCGGAAAGGTTGAGCATTGAAAATATTTCAGACTTTGTGCGAGACGGTTTAAGCCACTGTTCCATAGAACTGTTATGATGTTATCCCTTTAGGCACAATACAGAACAGGAATGCCTTGAAAGTGTGTTAATAGCATGGACAATTTCTTCTATGTTTGTGGGGAAGTGACATTTGCCAAGCAGAAGAAAAGTATCAGTTCTCAAGTGAAGATGGTTTATCATCTTGACTTCGGATGCAAGGCTGGTGACCAAGACGAGCCTCGGGCCCCGCATCTATGCTGCGCTACATGGACAACACAGCTCTCACAGTGGCTAAATGGCAAAAGACCATCCGTGCCGTTTGCAGTCCCCTCGGTGTGGAGAGAGCCAAGCAATCCCATAAAAGACTGTTATTTCTGCTTGCTTCCTCCTCTTTCCGACAGAATAATGAAGCCAAAGAAGTCGAGAATCGTCTACCCCAACAACCGTCTGCATTGAGACCAGTTCCACATGGTGAGGGCCTTCCTGTTCCAGAACCTCCAGCAGAACATTCTCTTGATTCATCTGATGAGGACAAGGGTGGGCCGACCTGTTCTCCTGTCCCATCAGCATGCAGGGATCCAGATTTTCACTGTGGGGCATCATCAACCCCACACAGACTAACACAGGAAGAACTAAATGACTTGGTTCGTGATTTAGACTTAGCCAAGAGCAAGGCAGAATTGCTAGGACCAAGACTCCAACAATGGAATCTTCTAGGAGAAGATGTCACAATTACTTTCTATCAAAAGCGCCACCAGCAGTTGGAGCCTTTCTTCAGAAAGGAAAGTACCCTGGTATTCTGTTCCGATATTGAGGGCCTCATGAATGCCTTAGAAATCACTCATGACCCACAAGAATGGAGACTATTTCTAGACTCTTCGAAACTGAGTCTTGAGGCTGTGCTTTTGCACAGTGGACACCGTCTTCCACCTATTCTATTCCTGAACAGCTGTACAAGAGACAAGTGGAGAAATCTAAGTAGTCGTCTATGACTTGGTTTTTTTACAGGTATTAACTGTAGGCCTATTACTATTGGCATGCATTTCGTGATGTAAACATCCATTTATTGCAGATTACAAAAAAAAAAAAACACTAGAGCCAAAATTAGAATTTGACTGTCATATTCGTTTTGAGCACATACACATTGACAGGAAATGACTAATTTTATTTCAGTAACATGGCTTTTGTAAAAATTTGTTGACCAGTGTTATTTATATGGCAATTTCATCAGCTTCACTTGTTCATTTCTTTTAAAGATTTATTTATTTTATGCACACAAGCTGGGGTACAGGCCAGAGGTGCGGGGCAGGGAGAGGGTTCACCAGAGACAGAGTGGGGAGCAGAACAGGCAGATGGATGGAAACACACTGCTGAGGGGAGCAGCGGGCCAGGCAGGAGAGGTCTGCCGCGCCATGTGGGACTCTCGCCAGCCCCGCGTCGAACTCGCGTCGCAGCTGCCGCCTGCTCCACAGTGCGGCGCTTAACCGCTGCGCCACCAGGGAGGCCCCATTTATTCATTCATTTTTACTCATCCTCGGGAGTCCGCCGTGCCCTAGACGCGCAGCGCCGCAGCGGGGGACGGAAGGACTCGCCCACGCTGCCTCCACACGCTCTCCACGTTGTGGGTTCGGGTACACGGACGGCCGCGCGCGGTCAGCCTGAACGAGGGCTGGCGGGGCAGCCTGGACGCGGGACACAGGCCAGCGGCGCACCCAGGGACCCCGCGCTGCAGCACGAGGCTGGGAACACGCCGCGGAACCGCCGGGGCGGGATGGCCGAGCTCAGGCCTCCCGTGCGCCCGGCAGGGAGTCGATGCGCTCCAGACGCAGCGCCCTTCCTTCCAGAAGATTCTCTCCCCAAGCCAGGGCAGGAGGAGGGCCCGTCGCCCACCCGGGCGTGAGCAGCAGCGCTGGGGTGCGAGTACGCGCCCTGGAGCGGGGCGGGCCCTGCCCCCACACCGGCGTCCAGACGTGGCCAGTGGTTCGGCGGGGAGAGCCAGCGGGGCGGGGCTTCCGGGCTGTCAGCCGTTTCCGCAGACCGAGTCTCCGTGGGGAAACAGCCCGCCCCACCCGTGAGCAGGGACTCCCCCCCGCTCGGGGGTCCCGGGACCGCGTCCCAGGCGGAGCGTCAGGCCCGCCAGCCCGCACGCCTCTGCCCATCACCGAGTGACCGTCGAGCGGATCTCGGGGATCCTGGGGGGGTCGGGACAGCCTCCCTGCCCCTCCTCAGGGGAGCTCCACCTGCCCCCAGCCCAGGAGGGCAAACGCGCCCCCACAGCCTCCAGCCTCCACCCCCCCCACCGGGGTCGCAGCCTGCATCCGCCCTCCGCGGGACCCCACCCCACCCTCAGAGCCGGCTCTGGACTCTCCGGGTCAACCCACACACTTGGGCCGAGGCAAGACGCCCCGCTCGGGCCGCTGAGATCCTCCGCAAGGACAACGCCGACGCTCGCGTGCTTATTAAGAAGCCCCGTGACCCGCGCCCCCGTCCCCACCCAACGGGCTCTCGTCCACGCAGGTCTCCGTGGCCGCGGGCGGGCAGGCTCTGGGCAGGGCCTGAGGCGGCCAGGAGCCGCGTGCTTTCTGGATCCTGGTGCGGCCGGAAGCTGCCGGCGCCGGCTGAGGCGAGGGCGGGCGGGAGCGGGCGAAGGCGGGCGCCACCCGGTGAGAGGCCGCCGGAGGGGAGAGGCGGGGCGCTGGACACGCACGCGCGGCGTTTTGGAGGGACGTTGTGGGGGCGCCTGGCTGCTCCCACAGCTGGAGAGTAGCCCCCCCAGCTGAGCCAACGGCCCATCAGCCCGCTCAGGGCCGGGCGGGGTGTGGGGCTGACGCTCGCGCCTGTGCCCCCGGCCTCGCCCCAGCTGGAGAGTAGCCCCCGCCCCTCCACCTGGGGCCCCTGCGGGGAGCTGGCGCCGGCTCCCCCACGCCCCGCACGGCCGGCCTGCGCCCGCCAGCTCACGGCCGGCCCTCACCGGGTCACCGCAGGCGGCTCCGTCCAGCAGAACCTGGGCTTCTCCGCCAGACCCCTCGGCCTGAGTGCGCTGGGCGTGAAGCACGCCGCGAGCAAGGCGACGCGTGACGCCGTTTCGGGGTTGAAGAGCATCGAGCCCCCAGCCCAGCACCGGCGCAGCCCGTCCCGGACGAGGCAGGGCCTGTGGATGTGACGTTGTCCTCACCTCGGCGACACAGGGGAAGCGGGGGCCACGGCCGGGGCGGATCCCGGGACCAGCCCGGGAAAGCCGCTTCCTCCGGGCAGAGGCTGCGAGGACTGTTGCCCTTTCCCAGTGCCGGTCCCCGGCCACGGGGAGCTGTGAGACAGGAGCCCCCTGCCCTCTCCATGCCATGCCGTAGCGGGGCGCATGTCCCCGACAAATACTGGATGGGGGGAGGAAGGGGTGAGTGGAGGACGGTGGGCGCGTGGGTGGGTGCAGGGCGGGGTCAGGGCGGAAGAACAGAGGCACGCACGTGCCTCTTCCGCTTGGAAAGATCAGCTCTGAGACCAGCCGCAGACGCCAGACACAAGCCTTCACACTGAGTCCCTGCTGCTCGGCCGCGCACGGTTCCAGCGGCCGTCAGTGTCGGGCGGCGCGGCAGCTGGGCAGTGCTCTCCTCGCCACCTTTCCAGGCTATCCCGTGGCCACATCCGCTCTCTGGCCCGCGACAGGCCACGTCACAGCTGCAGAGGCCCCAGCGCGCTGCTCCCTCTGGGCTGGGCTCGAAGGCCACCCCGTGCTGACCCCACGCGGGCGCCTCGCTCCCCCACCTTGGTTTCTCTTGCTCTCGCCCGGGGGCTGGTTTCTGTCCTCGGACATGCCACGCTTCCCGCTCCAGTCTCAGACTGTAAAGCTCATCACTACTGAGACTGGTATTTACCTACCTTTGCACGGAGTCACTTCACGCTCAACATTTTGCGCGATGCACGGGCTGTCAGCTGCGCGTCGGCCTTTACGGAAAGGTCTAGACAAACAGATGGGGTCTGGCCACGCCGGCCAGGCGCAGGGGCTCAGGGCTCGTCGCTGCCGCTGGCGCCGAGCAGCACACGATCCCCTCCGCAGGCTGGTGAGGGGTTAACGGTCTTTTTGAGCAAAGACAGGACCGCAGGGAGCGTGAAGAATCGATGTGCCCTGACTCTGAGGGGCGCGCGGGGCAGGGGAGACGGGCCGTCAAGACGAAATCCAGTCAGCACAGAACTCTGCGCACCGGCCGTCCCCTGCGCGCCGCTGTGTTCGACTTGCCTTTGGAGTCTGGACCCCGGCGGCGTCAGCGGCCCGCAGAAGCCGCCCAGCACACCGGCGGCCACGCTCCAAGTCCTGTTATCAACAGCGACGGCTATTTTTAAAGGCACAGAGGCCGAGGCTCCCTATTCAGGCAAAGTCCGGCGAAGGCGGACAGTGCCAGCGGGGCTGCCCCCGCCCCGAGGAGCCACAGGCTGTCCGTGGCCACGAGACCAGCTGGCCCTCGGCGCACCTCGCCTCCCATGTCTGAGTCGCTCCGGCCCCCCAAGTTCTGCCAGGCCCTGCGTGCTCCCCGGGACACACGGGCCTTTGCTCCAGAGTCACGCGTTCCCGTGAGCCCATGAGTGCCGCCTGGGCCCACACCGAGGGCCAGGGCCAGTGTGGTGGCCGCCACGCCCCCCACTGCCCGCGCCCCCACAGGCCCCGCGGACAAGGGGCCTGGCCGCAAGCGAGCCTGAGGGACGCCCAGCCGGGAGCCTTAGCGCCAGCCCAGGAGGGGAGGCCAGGAGCCCGAGGCCGGCCCAGCCCTGCCCGGCCTGCGGAGCGTGGACACCGGCGAGCAGTGGTCACACTGACAGGCCGCGGGGGTGAGCCCCAAGGAGCTGGGGCTGCCCCAGTGGTGCGCCCCGAGACCCACCGCAGCCCTCCCCGCCCAGCCTCACGCTGCCCTGAACCGGCTCTCGGGAGGGTGGCCTGGGCGCCCTCACGAGGCCGGGGTGGGGCGGCCCCTCCCTGGCGGGCAGCGGCGCTGCGGGAGCAGGCGGCCTGCTGGGCCGGGCCTGGCTGCAGAGGCTCGGCCACGCCAGAGCACGGGCCCTCCCTGAGACGCGGCGTCCGGCTGGGGACAGACAGGCCCCTCCGCCCGGCGCCTGGGTGGGACGCCCCGAGGGAAGGCCGCCGCCCGCACGGCTGGCAGGAGGGCCCCAGCTCAGCCAGAGCCCGCGGGCGCTGCGTTTGGGGCCGCCGCCCTCACACGAAGGCCTGGCGGGGCCGCGCCGCCCGCTTCCCCGACCTCCGTCCACCTTCACGCAAGCGAGCACGGCTCCTATTTCACACAATGTCACCTTGCTGGGAGCTCGGCCTGCCTGCCCTGGATTCGGGCTGTGTGGGAGGCAGCGCTGAGGACGTCACAAGCGCCTCCGGCGTCCAAAGAGTCTCGGCGGCCCCGAGCCGTGCCCTGTGCAAATCGCAGGGCTGAGGCGCCTGGTGCTGGGCTGGCGTGTCCCCCGCGGGCCGGTGGCCAGGCCAGCGGCCTCCAGACGGGGCAGCTGCTCCCCCCAGGGAGGCCGGGGCTGAGGCCAGTGGCTCATTCCCCCCGACCAGGGGCTGCACTGAGAGGACAGGGCAGGCGGCGGGGGCACTGGGTGGCTCAGGAGGGTCCCGCAGGCGCCCCCCTGGAGGGGCAGGCACTCGTCCCCACGCCCGATGCCCCTGGAGCTCACGCCCTGCCCCGCAGCACCGCCTGTCTCTGCTCAAAAGACCCCGGGGCCTGGCCCGGCAGCCACCGCGGGGCCCACGGCTGCCTCCTGGGCGCTCACGGAAGGGCCGCTCACCAGCCCACTCTCGGTCCTCTGGTTTCGCTCGGTTAAAAGGCCACAAGCTGTCACCCGGCAGGAGGGGGAGCAGACGCCGGGGGCCCTCTGCGGAGGCCTCTGGGCGAGCTGGGGACCCCGCCCCCTCCACCGCAGCGTCCCGGCGGCCCCTGCCCCTCCGGCCCCGCGGGCGGCCGAGGCCCTGCGCTCAGGAGATGCGTCCCCTCCTCCTGCTGTGCCTCAGTGTCTCTGGGCCCAGATTTCCTTCAAGATGTGGGTTTCCGGTGCTGAGCCCAGCTGCGCGCCTCCGTGCCGGGGCGCCTCCGTCCCTGCTGTCCGCGGGAGTCTGGCCTCTCAGCCCTCCCTACCAAGGAGTCCCCATAAATCTTGTCTGAGCTCCCTCCTTGGATCCTCTTGTGAAATCGAGGCCTGGGATAGCTCCCTCTGCGGTCCCCTCACCATCATAAATCACCGCGGCAGCCCGTCCGCCCACCTGCCGCCCCCACGCATCAGCCTCCTGCAGTCCTGGGCTGAGGCCGGCCAGGGCCCGCCCGGGCAGCCGTCGGGGGCCGCCATGCTGTGGGGCCCGCAGCAGCTCTGCCCGGCCCCTTCCCTGCACAAAGGAACACGCCCGCGCGCTCCCGCCAGCAGGAAACCCCGCGCCGGTTCCGTCACCTTCGCCAGGAAACATCGGGAACGCCTCCTCATTACAAAGACAGACCCCGTGGGGGCTGCCCGCAGGGGGCTTATAGCTGAGGCCAGCGGCCGCCCACTTAGGGCGACACGGGACACTGGGCTTCCAACGACCGCGGAGCTCCCTTCCCGCACGCCCACTCGCCAGCCATTTCAGCCACACACCAGCCCCTCACGAAGGAGCTTTCATGACCTGCCATTCAAGAGGCGCCTGAGAAACAGGCGGAAACCTGGGGCGCACCGTGCGCGTGGTCGGGGTTCAGCACCGGGCGCCCGGACAGCGCCCGCCCGGCTGCAGGGGGAGCCCCGGTCAGCGGCGGGGTGGCCAGGGCAGCGCCTCCAGGGCTGGGGACTTCTGCATTCAGCATGACGGAGGCAGCCCTCGAACCCCCGCCCGCAGAGTGCAAAGACTAGAGTGCGGCTCTTTCATTAATTTAGTTGGCTCTGCAATGAGTGAGGAACTGAATTAGCTTTCACCTGCCCTGGGAGTTCCCGGCACCCGCGAGGGACAGGCCTGGCCTCCTGACCCCCAGCGAAGAGGCGCAGAGGGCCCCGTGCTGCCCCAGCCCCTCCTCTCTCCTGTCTCCCCATTGAAACTGTGGCACAACCAGACAAGCAAACCACGGCTCTCGGCCCTGCCGACCCCCGCCCCCGGCGTCTCCTCAGCCCAGAGCCCGAGGTCACGCAGCGAGCCCGGGGCCACTCAGACGCGGGCGCCGCGCAGACGACCCGAAAGGCGTTGAGCGCCTGTGCATGCAAGGAGGTTTTTCCGCCCCTGAAGAAGGGAGTTGTCACCTGGAAAATTATTTATAGCAGGAGTTGGAGAGAAGGGAGCACGCTAGGTAGGATCCACCAGACAGAGGAGGAGGAAGGCTGGGGAGGGGGAGGGGCGCTTGCTGGAGATTCAGACATGAGGGAAAAAATTGCATGTTGTGAAATCTTGATTTATAGCAAAACGCAATTTTAAAAGATAAATGCATGGGCTGAATTGGGAGCGGGGAGCCGCCATTTCGGGTTACATAAGAGAGAAATGAGCACTTCCGCCCCCAGGCAGATCAGCGGCGCCCGCTCTCCGCAGCCTCCGCGAGGCTCCCTCCTCCCTCTCCATCTCTGTCTCTCCCGCTCTCCCCTCCGCTCCCTTCTCTCTCACACGCGCACACGCGCGCACACGCGCGCACACGCGCGCTGACACTCCCGCCCACCTCGGCGCCCCCCTCGCGGCCGCCGCGCCCCTCCCGGCCGCTCTGCCGTGGGTGCAGGGGAGGATTTATGGAGCCGCGCGCTCTGCTCCCGCCCCCCGCCACGGGCTCATCCCACACGGAGCTCTTTATATGGGGCTGTTAGCGCTGCTCCGCCGACTTGGGAAGCTACATATTTTTAATCTTTATTATTTTTAATGCTATACTTCATCCCCGGGCTTCTGGCTCCAACCACATCCTGACCTCAGAACACCAGCAGCAAAGCCACAGCCGCGCTCTCCCCCACGCCGATCGCCCGGGGTTCTTAAATTAAAAAGCGTGGGAGGAGCCGCGCTGGGAGCGCTGCGGCGCCCGCCCCGCGAGCAGGCTGTGCGTGCGGAGGGGCTGGGGCTCTGGCCTCTGCCCGCCGAGCTGCGCACTGCTGGCTGCCCTGCCCGGGAGGGAGCGCCTGAGCCTGCAGATGGCGGCTGGGGGCGCTGGGCGCCGCGGGGCCTCTGCACGGAAGCCGGAGAAGCCAAGGGGGGCGGCTGTGGCAGAGGGCCCACTGCACCCCGTCCCGAGGCCCCACAGCCTGGGCGCCCTGCGGCCTGGGGCCCCGAATGCGGGTCAGGCCGAGCCCCGTGCCCCTCACCCCTGAGCCTCCCTGAGCGCGGTGAGGAGCAGGCTGCGGGGGGCCCGAGCAGCGCCAGCGCGGGGAGGGGGGCTGGCCCGGGCGGCTGCACAGAACCGGCCGCAGAGCCCCCGCCTGGGACGCCTCGGGACGTGTCCCCACCACGCAGATGAGAAAGGGCGAGGAGGCTGCTGGTGCCGTTGGGAGGCAGCACAGTCGAGGGAGCCGCTGGGGCCCCCGGACGGGCCTCTGCCCCTTGGCGCAGCCCGCACCCAGCCTCGGCCCACTGGGGTTTCGCTCTGATGGCGTCGGAGTGAAGGGACAGTCACAGCTTCGCCCCCATGCGAGTGACAGTCTGAAAGCCCCCAGCCCGCTCCCAGCAGCCCCCCTGCCCCGCTCCCACCAGGTCCCTCCCCCCC
>PVIJ01016572.1:0-32283 GCA_004024925.1 Scalopus aquaticus | reverse complement strand
TGTGAGGATGGCACACATTAAAAATACAGGCAACAACAAATGCTGGAAAGGATGTGGAGAAAAAGGAACTCTTCTACACTGCTGGTGGGAATGTGAACTGGTCCAACCACTATGGAAAGCTGTATGGTGATTCCTCAAACTGCTAAACGTGGAGCTTCCATACGACCCAGCAATCCCACTTTTGGGAATTTACCCAAAGGATACAAAAACACTAATCCGAAAGGATACATGCACCCGCATGTTCATTGCGGCACTGTTCACAATAGCAAATGTATGGAAGCAAGCCAGATGTCCAAAAATAGATGATTGGATCAAGAAGATGTGGTACATATACACTTTGGAATACTATGCATCATGGAAAGAAGATAAACACTTGCAATTTGCAGCGACATGGATGGAATTAGAGGGGATCATACTCAGTGAAATAAGCCAGAAAGAAAGAGAAAAATATCGAATGGTTTCACTTATAACAGCACTATAAGGAAACCAAATAGGAGAGAGACAATCAGCAGGTGTGGGGTGGGGGCGGGGAGTGGTGGAGGGAGGGAAGGAAAAGCGCACAAAATGGAATAGAAAAGAACACAAGGGACCATGGAGATGGATCACGGGTGAATTGGTGGTGGGATACCCAAGGGGAATACGAAATGTAAAAGACATAAATAACAATAAAAAAAAGTGGATAACTTTGTCTTGTTCCTGTTCTTAGAGAAAAGGCTTTCAGCTTTCACCATTGAGAATGATATTAGGTGTGTGTTTACCATAAATACCTTTTATCATGTTAAGCTATGTACCTACTATCCCAAGAATTTCAAGTTGATGTGTTGGATTACATTAGTTGAACCATCCTTGTTCACCAGGAATAAATCCCATTTTATTGTGGTGTGTTATCTTTTTCATGCATTGTTGGATTCTTTTGGTGAGGATTTTATTAAAGATTTTTGCATCAGTGTTCATTAGGGAGATTGGCCTGTAGTTTCTTCTTTTTGTGTTGTCTTTGGTTTTGGTATTAACATATATTAGCGTCATAGAACGTATTTTGTAGTATTATTCCTTTCTCAATTTTTTGAAAGAGTTTGTGTAAAATAGGCATTAGTTCATTTCTGAACATTTTGTACAATTCATTTGTGAAGCCATCCTGGGCTTTTGTTTTATGGGAGTGTTTTGATTACTGTTTCAATTTCACTACTTGTAATTGGTCTGTTTAGGTGCTCCATGTTTTCTTTACCTCGTTTTGGATGATTTTAGTTTGTTAGGAATTTGTCCATCTTTTCTAGATTGTTGAATTTGTTTGCATGCAGATTTTCATAGCAGTATCTGATTATTCTTTTGATTTCTATTGAGTCTGTTATAATTTCTCCGCTTTTGTTTATGATCCTATTTGTTTGTGTTTTCTTCCGTTCTTTCTTTTTTTTTTTTTAAAGATTTATTTACTTACACACAAAAGAACTGGGGTATAGACCAGAAATGTGGGGTGGTGAGAGGAATCACCAGAGAAAGAGCAGGGAGCAGAACAGGCAGATCGACAAAGCACACTGCTGAGGGGAGCAGCGGTGAGACAGGGGAGGTCTGCCGCGCCATGTGGAATCTCCCTGGCTGGGGATCAAACTCGTGCTGCATCAGGTGCGGACAGCTTCAGAGGCCAAGACTCAACCTGTTGCACCACCAGGGACACCTTATTTCTGCTTTGCTTTTTATTATTTCCTTGTGTCTGTTGTTTTTTTGGGTTTTGTTATTGCTGTTTTTCTAGCTCTTTGAGATGGGAGATTAGGTTGTTTCTTTGAGTTATGTCTTGTTTATTTATGTGAGCCCGTTTTTCTATATATGCTCTTTTTATTACTACTTTTGCTGTGTCCCGTACATTCTGGAAAGTGATGTCCTCATTGTCATTCAAATCAAAGTATTTTTTTAATTTCTTCTTTGATCTCCTCATTAATCCAGTGGTCTTCTAGTCATGTGGATTTCAATCTCCATGAAGTGGGAGTATTCATTGCATACTTTTCATCATTTATTTCTAGTTTGATGCCTTTATGATCTGAGAAGATAGTTGGAACGATTTTGATCTTAATGAATCTGTTGATGTTTGTCTTGTGGCCTAATATGGAATGGATTCTGGAGAATGATCCATTTGCACTTGAGAAAAATGTGTACTCAGATATTTTTGGGTGCAGTGTCCTACAGATGACTATTAAATCCATGAGGTCTAGGTCTTTATTTAGGGCTGTAATGTCCTTATTTTTTGTTTTGTTGATCCCTCCGTGGTAAAAGTGGGGTGTTGAAGTCTCCTACCATGTATGTATTTTCTCTAATGTCTGTTATCAGAGCTGATAATAATTGTCTTATATATTTTGGTGCTCCTTCATTTGGTGAGTATATGTTGATGATTGTTATATCTTCCAGATGTTATCCCCTTAATCATAATGTAATGTCCATCATTGACTCTGTTTTTAAAATACATATATTTTTATTGTTATTTATATCTTTTACATTTGTATTCCCCTTGGGTAACCCACCACCAATTCACCGTGATCCATTTCTATGGTCCCTTGTGATAAGGGCACAAAATGGAGTAGAAAAGGACATCATTGACTCTTTTTACTTTTTTTAGTTTGAAGTCTATTTCATCAGATGTAAGTTCAGCTGTTCCTGTCTTCTTTTTGGTCCTCTTGCTTAAGGATTGCTTTCCAACCTTTTACTTTCTGTCTATGTTTATCTTTTGTAGTTAAATGTGTTTCCTTGAGACAGCAGAAGGTGGAATTTTGTTTTTTTAATCCAACCTGCTACTCTTTGTCTTTTTATTGATGAGTTTATACCATTTACATTTAGAGTTAATATTGACATGGTGGCATCTGTATTTGCCATTTTGGTTATTTTGTGTGTGTGAGTGTGTGATTTTATTCCCTGCCTTATTCTGTTCTTCTTAGTCATTCCTCTGCTGATTTGGGCTTTAGGATTTCTTGAAGCATTTTTTGGGGGGAGTGGGTGTTTAGTAGTAATGGATTTCTGGATATACTGTTTTTCTGATAAGGTCCTTATTTTTTCTTTGTAGAAAAAGAGCTTTGCTGGGTAAAGTATTCTTGGTTGGATTTTATTGATTTGAATTTTTTTATTATGTCCTTCCATTCTTTCCTTGCCCAGAGTGTTTCTTCATATAAGTCTGATGTCAGTCTGATTGGTTTTCCTTTATAGGCTGTCTATTTCTTTCCCCTTGTCAGCTTATTTTTTCCTTGTCTTGGATTCTTGAAAGCTTTACTATTATGTGTCTTGCTGTAGTTTTCCTTTTACTGTGGTAATTTAGTGTTCTTCTAACTTCTATTTTCATCTCTTCTATTTTCTTCTCTTTCTTTATGCTTGGGAAGTTCTCCTTGATTGTCTGCTTCTATAGTTCTTCAGTTCCTTGGTCTTTCTCCTGACCCCTGAGATTCTATAATTCTTATATTTCCTTTCCTCATGATGTCAGATAGTTCTCAAAATGTTCCCTCATTCTTTTTCCTTCAAGCTTCTCTTTCCTTTTCTTTTTTGGTTCTTTTAGATCTGTATCTTCAAGAGTACTGATTTGTTCTTCCATTTTTTTGATTCTGTTTCCGTTGCTTTTCTCTGAGTTCTTTAGCTCCTCCATTAATCCTTTAATCGCCTGCTTTTCTTTCATTTCCTTCTTTAGGGATTCTTCAGTTCATTAATTGTATTTCTCATATATATTTTAATGAAAATTTTAAATTCCCTATCTGGCAGGCAGAGAAGTTCTTCCATGTCATTGTTGTTGAGTTCTGGTGGCTGATTTTCTTTTCATGGTGTGTTCTTCCCCTGAGGGCTTATTTGGTTATTTGTATTTTTCCTTTTCCCTGTTGTTTGTTTTCTAGTTTGTTCTATGCCTTGGGCCACTGTGTCACTGGTACTGGTGGGCATCTCTTTGGTGTGTTCCTTCTGGGATGTTGGGAACTGGTGACCAGACTGAGTCTGGCACTGTTATGCCAGACTCCCCAAGGGTAGTGAGGCTGTGGATATATTGATGGGCACTATCCCTGAAGATTCTCTTCCTCTGTATATAGTCATTTCTAGGAGGGGATTGTGGGGGCTTCAGACAATGGCGCCCAGGTCTGGGCTGCATTCTTCCAGTGCCCGTGTTTCCCCTTGATGATGGGGGCCCCCTGTCTCTGCTCCTTTCCAAAGCAGGGTTCAGGGCTGCAGCCTGGTGCCCACTTCACCTTCTCCTTTTTCTGTGGAAACTTCCCTCTCTCTTCTTGGTTCCCAGAGGGGATAGTGGGGTCTTCAAACTATGGCACGGGGGCTGGAGTGAACTCTCCTTATGCCTGTGTTTACCCTTGCTGATGGAGGCATTCCATCTCTGTCCCATTCCAAAACGGGGCACAGGGAACTACAGTTGGCCTGGCGTGCACTTTTCCCCTTCGCCTTTTTCTGCAGAAACTTCCCTCTTTCTTCTTAGTTCCCAGAACAGGTGGTGGGGTATCAGACAATGACAAAGGGGCTAGGGCAAACTCTCCCAGTGCCTGTGGTTACCCTCACTGGTGGTAGCCACCCATCTCTGTCAATTCTCATGTTTTTCATGTTTTCTTCTAGTTGCCTATATTTCAAGTTTTTGTCTTGTGGTTATCACATGGAATGTATCAATCTTAACTATTTAAATATGGTTATCTATTTTGTGCTGGCATCAATTCAGTATCATTTGACTAAACCAGGACACTTCTTCCCCTTTTGTTTTACCCTTGCCAACATTTGCCTTCTCTGGTTTCTCAATATGAGCTTTTCTCACTAGGGTGAAATGGCATCTCATTTGATTTTGATTTTCATTTCCCTAACAATAAGTGGTGATAGTTTTTTCATGTACCTGTGGGCTATCTATACATCTTGATTAAAAGGCTGTCTATTTTAGCTCTTTGTCCTGTTTTTTTTTTATTGTTGTTTTGTTTTGAGTTGTATGAATTTGGATCTTGAATATTAGTATTGTCAAATTTATTCGTGCAAATATTTTCTCTCATTCAGTAAGGTGTCTTTTCATTTTAATGATTGTTCTTTCACTATGAATAATATTTTTAGTTTGTGTATTTTAGTTTTTTATTCTTGTGGCTGGAGTAGAATTCACAAAGACATCCATATAGTTAATACTGAGAAGTGCTTTCACTTTGTTTTCTATGTATTTTATGGTTTATAATCTTACATCCAAGTCTTTAATACATTTTTGTTAATTTTTTTGTATTGTGTGAGATAGTGCTCTAATTTAATTATTTTGGCTTCTGGCTGTCCAGTTTTCCCAACACCATTTGTTCAAAATCTCTCTTTTCTTCAGTGTTTACTCTTGTCATTTTTATTATAAATTAACTTTCCATGTAAGTATAGATTTATATCTTGGGTGTCAGTTCTATCCTATTGATCTCCATTTCTATTTTTATTCCAAAATCAGTGTATAGATTACTATAGCTTTGTGATATAGTTTGAAGTTTGATTGTGTAATACCTCAATTTTCCTCTTTGTTGTCAGGATTGCTTTGTCTATTGTGGTCACATATAATTTCAGTATTTTTTTTCTATTTCTTTGACATATACTTTTAAAACTTTGAAGTAGATTGCAATGAATCTATATATTGCCTGTGGTAAGATGGCCATTTTCCAAATGTTAATTCTTCCAATCCATGTATAGGGAATATCTTTCCATTTCTTTGTGTCTTCTGTTTCTGTTAAAAATGTTGTGTAGTTTTCATTGCATGTGACTTTCACCTCATTTATTGAGATAGTACTAAGTACTTATTTTTTTATGCACTAGTAAATGAAATTGTTTTCATTTCTTTATTGTTTACACATAGGAATATAATATTTTTTAAAATTATTTTGTAACCCACCACATTATTTAATTATTTATTATTTCTAATAATACTAGAAGGATTTTTAGGGTTTTGTGTACCATGTACAAATAATGATAGCTTTTTTCCCCTTTCTCTTGCTAATTCCACTAGCAAAGACTTTGAGTAGTTTGTTGAAGAGTAGTGGTAAATATGCATATCCTTGTCTTTTACCTATTCTTAGATGAAAAAATTTCAGTTTCTCACCATTAAGTATGATGTTAGCCATAGTTTGTCAAATATAGCTTTTATTATGTTAAGTATTTCCATCTATCCTTATTTTGTGAATTTTTATCATAAATCGATATTGTAACTTCTCAAATGCTTTCTTCTAGTGATAAGGGTGAACTAATACATATCATTCTCAAGCTCTTCCAAAAACTATGGAAAATGGAAAGCTTCCAAGCACATTTTCTGTGGGGAAAATTATTCTGTAACCAAAAGCAGATAACATCAGTACACAAAATAGAAAATTACAGACCAATAACTCTAATGAACATGTTGCAAAAATCCTCAACAAAATATTAGGAAACCAAATTCAATGTTACATTAAAAGAAGTATACATTATGAAGGAATGGAATTTATTCTGATGCACAATGTTCCAACATCTAAAATTTCATGAATTTAACCCAGCACAATGACAAAAGGAAGGTAAATATCCATCATATTTGAATGATACTGTGCTGCATAGAATATTATTCACTGGTGATGCTTATCTGTTCAAGTGGTGAATATGGCATATCTCTCTCTCCTAGGCTGATGGGTTTCTGATGAGAAATCTTATGATAGCCTGATTGGGGTGATTTTGTATTTACATATTGTTTTTCCTCTAATAGCCTTTCATATTTTTTTCTTTATCATTGTGAAGGGAGAATCCTGTTTGGTGGGTTTTCTTCAGTCACAGTCTTTGGAGAGCAGGGTCAGCCTGGGCCTAAATTCACTAACTATACCCCTTCCAGTTCTCAAGATAAGCATGAATTACATGGAGCTAGTTTTCTCCTCTAGGCCCAGACACATTTATCCTCAGCTTGCTTTGAATATAGATTTTCCCAAATCTCCAAGTAGTGAGGGGATTAAGTCACATTTGGGCCAGCTGAAACCACTGAATTTCATTGTCCGTCTACCGTGGGAAACTGTGTTCTGATGAGGACTAAACAGGTGTCCTAGGGGTTTATGTCCCCTAAAATCTGATCCTTTCCCACCTTTTCAGTGTTAGGTGCTGACAAAGCTATACACCTATCTGCAATGAGCTTTAGGACAAATCTTATAGCCTGTAGAGGAAGAAACTTTTTTTTTAATATTTATTTATTTATACATACAAGTTGGGGTACAGGACAGAGGCATGGGGCAGCGACAGGGCCCACCAGAGACAGAGTTGGGAGCAGAACAGGCAGATCAGAAATACACTGCTGAGGTGAGCAGCAGGCGAGGCAGGAGAGGACTGCCGAACCATGTGGGATTCTCCCCAGCTGGGCTTCGAACTCGCATCGCGCGCCCTGCCGCAGACAGCTTCCACTGCACAGCGCTCAACCGCTGCATCACCGGGGAGGCCCGGAAGAAACTTTTAATTGGATTTGAACTTCCCTATTTCTATTAAGATTTGAGGAAGGACGTCTCACCCTAATACACTATGCCTATAAGAAATTGTTGATTTTCTAAGTCAGTGCATGACATGCAGCTTCTAAAGGCCACATGGATCTTTCCCTACTCTGTGAAAGGGTGTGCAGCAGTCCTAGAACCATGGTGCCCAAAAGATCTGACACTTTCTGCTCGCTCCCTACATCACGTGGCCAGAAATGTAAATTAAGCCACTGCTATGTTTGCAACACCACCTTTCCTTTCCCAGCTCCATCAACAACATAGGTTTATGGCTACCTACACTAAAAAATGCAGGCATGTGTGTATTCAGGTGTCCTCCTGTGATAAACTGATACAGGATGTATGAAAAAGTTGATTTCTGGTTTTGTTTTAAGATGCTAATTTTCTGTTGCAGCCTCCCCCTCCTTACCACTCCAAAGCCACATATTTATTTTCATTTTTAAAGAAAAATCAAGCAAGCACACGCACACACACACGCACACACACACACACACACACACACACACGCCCCAAACTGCCACCAACATCCATTATATCCCCTACACCCTTATTCCCTTCCCCCACCATCTTTTTTTTAAAAGATTTATTTATTTATGCATAAAAGCTGGGGTACAGTCCAGAAGCATGGGGCGGCAAGAGGGTTCACCAGAGACAGAGTGGGGAGCAGAACAGGCAGATGGACAAAAATATACTGCTGAGGGGAGCAGCAGGCGAGGCAGGAGAGGTCTGTCGCGCCATGTGGGAATCTCCCCAGCTGGGTGTCGAACTAGCCTCGCCGCTGCCAACAGCTCCACAGCGCAGCACTTAACCGCTGCACCACAGGGAGGCCCATTCCCTTCCCCCATCCTCTTAACCTTTGTTAACATCGGGTTCGTTATCAATGTCCATTAATTTATTTACATATTCTTTTTTGTTCATCTGTTTTCTTTCCTTATATTGCAAAAATAGGTGACATCATCCATTATGTGTCTTCTCTTTCTGACTAATTTTATTTCACACAACACCCTTGAGTTCCTTCCATTTTGCTGCAAATGACAGTTTCATCTTTATTTAGAGCTGAATAGTATTCTGGTGTGTGAGTGTGTGTGTGTGTGTGTGTGTGTGTGTGTGTGTGTGAGAGAGAGAGAGAGAGAGAGAGAGTGAGAGAGAGAAAGAAAGAGAGAGAGAGAGAGATCTTTAAAATCTGATATTCTGTAAATCAGCACTTGGGTTGTATCACATTTTTAAAATCTAATTATCAGCCAATGGGTACTTGTGTTGTAATCATATTTTACCCATTGTAACTAATGTACCAGTAAACACTGTAATGCGTAGAACACTCTAAATTCATGATTTCCTGTCCTTTGGATAGATGTCAGGAAATGAAATTATTAAGTCATAAGGAAAAGTTATTTTTCAGTTTTTTGAGAAATATCTAATTTTTTTAAATGATGGTATCAATTTACATTCCCATCAACAGTGTATAAGGATTCTGTTAGCAAACAACCATATATCCATGGACCCCAAACTACTAAGGGTACACTCTCTGAAAAGGTACATGAACACAAAGGCAAAGGAAAAAGATTCTTGTGCAAGATTTTTAATAGAATAAAGAGAGGGAGAAGAAAGAATTTCAAATAAATTTCCTAATCAAACTCCAAAGATTACCTGAACCCTAATGAGCAAAAGGTTTCAGGCTCATGGTATGCTGAAGTTGTATTTCTTTTTTTTTTTAATAAGATTTTTTTTTTTATACATACAAGCTGGGGTACAGGCCAGAGGGGTGGGGCTGCGAGAGGGCTCACCAGAGACAGAGCGGGTAGCAGAACAGGCAGATCAGAAATACACTGCTGAGGAGAGCAACGGGCGAGTCAGGAGAGGTCTGCCGCACCATGTGGGACTCTCCCCGACCGGGCATCGAACTCGCGTCGCCGCTGCCGACAGCTCCACAGCGCAGCGCCCAACCGCTGCGCCACCGGGGAGGCCTGAAGTTGTATTTCTTGGCACCTGAGATCTCTTTGTGTGAAGCTGGGGCGGGGGGTGGATTCTGTAAATTCATCAAAGGATGGGGCTCATTCAAGATGCCATTCTCTGGTTAAGGGTTTGCTCTTTATTGTTCTTCTATTAGTACTTCTTTCTCCCCATCCTTGTCAACATTTGTTTTTAGTAATATTTCAAATATAAGTCACTTTTACAAGTGTGAGAAGATACTTCATTACTCTTGCAAAATATATTTTATTGTATCACCAATGGTTTATATCACCATCAGTAACATACTCACCACCAAGTTACCCATGATCCTCTACCTAGTCTATTGTCTCTGCTCTCACCATTCTCCTTCCTCTCTAGATGTCTCAGTTTTATAGTCATCTTTCAAAAGTTGGTTTTAAAGTATGTCTTTGTCTGACATTTATTTGGTTTCTCCATTTTCCACATAAAAGTGACACCATCCTATATTTATCTTTCTCTTTCTGGCTTATTTTGCTTAGCATAATTCCTTTCAACTTCATCGAAGCTGCCCCAGATGGCACGAGCTAACATACTTTTTCGATCACTAAGTAGTATTCCATTGTGCACATATGCCACAACTTCTTAAACCACTCATCTGTTTTGGGACATTTGGATTATATACAATAGCTTGGTAATTGTAAATAGTGTTGTGATAAACGCAGCACTGTTTGAATTTGTGTATTTGTATTATTTGGGTAGATACCTAGGAATGGAATTCTGGGTCATATGGAAGATTCCTTTTTAGATTTTTGAGAACCTTCCACATTGTTTTCCATAATAATCCACTGCATCAACAAAAGGTAAAAAAACATATGATCAGATCAACAGATACTGAGAAAGCATTTGATAAAATTCACCATTACTTTGTGATGAAAACCCTCGAAAAACTGGGGATAAATGGAATACATTTTAGCATAGTAAATGTAAACCCAAACTAATATTTTCTCTTTTTTTTAAGATTTATTTATTTTTGCCTACAAGCTGTGGTGCAGGCCAGAGGTGTGGGGCGGTGAGAGGATTCACCAGAGACAGAGTGGGGAGCAGAACAGGCAGATCGACCGAAATACACTGCTTAGGGGAGCAGCTGGCTAGGCAGGAGAGGTCTGCTGTGCCATGTGGAAATACCTCAGCTGGGCATCGAACTCGCACTGCACCACCAACAGCTCAACAGCGCTGTGCCCAACCCATTGCTCCACCAGGAGGCCCAAAACTAATATCATTTTCAATAGTGAAAATGGAAAAAAAAATTCACTAAGAACTGGTCTAAGACAAGGATGTCCACTCTCACCACTACTATTCAACACAGTAATGAAATGCCTGGATAGATCAATTAGGTGTCAGAAAGATAGAAAAGGTATGCACCTTGGGAAAGAAGAAATAAAACTCTCATTATTTGCAGGTGACATGATAACATACAACAAACACCCTGAAGACTCCACTTGAAAACTATTTAGCACAATAAACCTGTTCAGCAAAGTGGTAGGGTACAAAATCAAAGCACAAAAATCAGTTGCCGTCCTACAAACAAAAAAATAAGCTAGAAGAGGAAGAAATTAAGAAAACCATCACATTTAAAATCACACATGCACAAAATAAATGTTCCTGTGGTTTTGATTTGCATTTCTATAATAAGAAGTGACAAGGCACACTTATTCATATATCTATTGATATATAATCTCTGGAAAAATATTTATTCAAATTATATTTCCATTTATTAATTGGGGTGTTTTGAGGGTTTCTTTTTGTTAAATTGGGTAGGTTATTTACATAAGTTGAATATTACCCCCTTATCAGATGAATGATGTGCAAGTATCTTCACCTATTCAATAGGTTGTCTTAAAACTGCTGTTATTTTCTTTGCTGTGCACAAGCGTCTTCATTCAATGTAGTCCAATTTTTAAATTTTTGTTTCTGTTTTTGCATGTAGGGGTTTAATCCCCCAAAATGTTTTAATCATTGATGTCATGGGATGAATCAGCTATGTTCTCTTCTTCACCTTCTCCTTCCTTCTTCTCTTTTTTTCCTTTCTTCTCCTTCTTTTCCTTCTTATTCTTCCTCTACTTCTTGCCTTATTGAGTTTATGTTTACCCTATTGCCATACCTGCTAAATTTTTATTAAACTGTTACTTTTTGATCTTTAGGTATGATAGTGAGAGTAGAGAAACTGAGGGTGTGAGGTTGAAAAGCATTAGGTTGAATAGCAGTTTATCTTTTTCGATTGCCAAGTAGTATTCCATTGTGTAAATATACCACATCTCCCTGATCCAGTCATCTATTTTTGGATATTTGGGTTGTTTCCAAGTCTTACTATTATAAATAGTGCTGCAAAAAAAAAACAAAACATAGGGGTGCAGCTATCCCTTTGAATTAATGTTTTTGTGTCCTTTGGGTAGATCCCTAGGAATGGAATTGCTGGGTAATATGGTAGCTCCATTTTTAGTAGTCTGAGGAACCTCCACACAGATTTCCATAGTGGTTGGACCAATTTGCTTTCCCACCAGCAGTGAAGGAGTGTTCCTTTTTTACCACAACCTCACCAAATTGAGAACATTGAAGGAGATCACTGATGTTCCAACATTTATTGAAGAGACTGTTCTTGTTCCAGTGTATATTCTTAGCTCCTTTGTCAGACAACAATTGTCCATAAATGAGTGGTTTTATTTCTGGGTTTTCAATTCAATTTCACTTGACTGTGTGTCTGTTTTTGTTATAGTACCATACTATTTTTATTATTATGGCTTTATAGTATAATTTGAAGTCTGGAAATGTGATACTTCTTCCCATTTTTAGTCAGGAGGACTTTATTCAATTTTTTTAATTTTTGTTTTTGTGATACGATTTGAATCTCATCAATATTTGTTCAATTTCTCTGAAGAATGCTATTAAGATTTTTATTAAAAATGCATTGAATTTGTAAATTGCTTTGGGTAGAATGGCCATTTTGACAGTGTTGAATCTTCAGATCCATGAGCAGGGTATGTCTTCCCATGTCTTGGTACAATTGTAAGTGTGATCGTTTTCTAAATTTCTTCCTCTTCACTCTGAGTGCTTGCACATAGGAAACTCCTTACTTTTGTGTATTGATTTTGTAACCTGCAAAATTACTGAACTGGTTTATTGTTTTAAATATTTTTCCAGGGATTTTTAGGATTCTGTTAGTATTATTATATCATTTGCAAATAATGTTAGTTTTATGTGTTCTTTCCCAATTTGAATTCTTTTTATGTCTTTATCTTGCTTAATTTCTTTGTCTAGGACTTCTAGTACTATATTGAAAAGCAGTGTGAAAGTGGAAATCTTGTCTTGTTATAGGTCTTAATTTAAAAGCTTTCAGTTTTCCACCAATAAGAATGACGTTAGCTGTGGGTTTGTCATTTAGGGCTTTTATTTTTTTTTAAAGATTGATTTATTTATACATACAAGCTGGGGTACAGGCCAGAGGTGTGGAGTGGCGAGAGGCTTCACCAGAGACAGAGCGGGGAGCAGAACAGGCAGATCAGAAATACACTGCTGAGGAGAGCAGTGGGCGAGGCAGGAAAGGTCTGCCGCACCATGTGGGATTCTCCCCGGCTGGGCGTGGAACTCACATCACTGCTGCCAACAGCTCCACAGCTCAGCGCTCAACCGCTGCTCCTGGGCACAGGTGGTTCAGCACCAGGGACCTGTGGCAACAGGTGGTACCCTCAGCAGCTGGCCTGCTGCATGCCCAGGCACCCCTGTCCAGGGGCCCCCCGCCAGCCCCGCCCGCCCTCGTGGCTCAGGGCTGGCATGGACAGGGCCGGGACCATTTAGGGCTTTTATTAATGTTAATACATGTTCCATTTTTGCCAAATTTTTCAAGGACCTTCCTCATAAATATATGCTGTACTTTATCACATATTTTCTAAACATCTGTTGAAATGATTGCATGTTTATCTTTCTCTTTTTGCTCCTGTTGCTAATTACACAGATTTTTCTGGGGGCATTGAACTATCCTTGTGTCCCTGGAATAAATTCCACTTGGTCATGGCATATAATCCTTTTGATGCATTGTTGGATTTAGTTTGCTAAGATTTTAGCATCTATGTTCATTAAGTAACTGTATTCTTTTGGGGGAGTCCTCTTTGTTTGATTTCGGTATTAGCGTGATGTTGACCTAATAAAATTAACCTAGTAGTATCTCTTCCTCAAATTTTTGAAAGAGTTTGAGCAGGATAGACATTAGATCATCTTTGAATGTCTAGTAGAACTTACTTGTGTGACCATCTGTTCTTGGGATTTTGTTTGGGGGGGATAGTTTTGATTACTGTCAATTTCCTTGCTTATACTTGGCTTGTTCAAGTTTTTAATTTCTTCTTTTTCAGTCTTGGCTGGTGTAATTCTAACAGTTTTTCCCTCTCATCTAGATAGTTGAACTTGTTTGCGTATAAATGTTCATAGCAATTGCTAATATCCTCTGGATTTCTGCTTTGTTGTATTTAGATCCTGTTTACTTGTGTTTTCTCCCTGTTTTGCTTTGTAAGCCTGGTTAGGAGTTTGTCTATTTTTTCAAAAAATCAACTCTTGATTTCATTGTTCTTTTGGACGTTTTTATTTCTAATTAATTGTATTTCCGCTTCAATTTTTATGGTTTACTTTCTTCTACTGGACTTTGGCTTATTTTTGTTGTTCTTCTTTTTCTAGTTCCTCAAGGTGAGAGATTAGGTTGTTTCTTTTGGGTATTTCTGTTTCATGATGTTTACCTGTATTGTTACATATTTTAATATTTTTTGCTGTGTTCATTTGTTCTGAAAGGTTGTGTCATTATTATCATTTGTCTCAAAATTTATTTTATTAATTACTTTGATTTCCTAATTAATCCAGTGTTCTTTGAGTGGCATATTATTCAATCTCAACATAAATTGGGGATCTCCTTGATTTCTTTTTTTAGCAATTTTTGGTTTTATACTTTATGGTCAAAGAAGATACTGGGAATATTTCAGTCTTCATGTACTTGTTGATATTTGTCTTGTGACTCAATTTTGTGGCCAATTCTGAAAGGTGATCTGTGTTTACTTCAGAAAAATGTGTATCCAGTTTTTGGGGGATGCAGTGTCCTATATAAATGTCTGTTAGGCCCATGTGGTCTAGAACTTTGTTTAGGGATACTGTGTCCTGTTTGTTTACTTCACCCCTTCTCATTAATCTGTCCATTTGTGAGATTGAGATGTAGAAGTCTCCTGTGTTTTCGCCAATGTCTCCTTTCAAACACAATAGTAAGTGTCTAATATGTTTTGGTGCTCCATCATTTGGTGAGTAGATATTGTTGAGTGTTATGTCTTACTGGTGTATTGTCCTCTAGGTCATTATATAGTGTCCATCCCTGTCACCTTTTTTTACATGAAAATCTATTTGGTTTTCCTGTCTTCTTTTTGATGTCATTTGCTTGTAGAACTGTTTTCCAGCCTCTTATTTTCGATCTATGTTTATATCTGGAACTCATGTTTCTTTTTTTTTTTTTTAAAGATTTTATTTTATTTGTACATACAAGCTGGGGTACAGGCCAGAGGCATGGGGCGGCGAGAGGGTTCACCAGAGACAGAGTGGGGAGCAGAACAGGAAGATCAGAAGTACACTGCTGAGGGGAGCAGCGGGCAAGGCAGGAGAGGTCTGCTGCGCCATGTGGGATTCTCCCTGGCCGGGCGTCGAACTCGCGTCGCCGCTGCCGACAGCTCCACAGCGCAGCGCTCAACCGCAGCGCCACCGGGAGGCCCTGGAACTCATGTTTCTTGGGGCATCGGAAGTTTTGATTTTGTTTTCTAATCCAAAATGTTAATCTGTGTCTTTTTATTGGTGAGTTTTTTGTATTAACATTTAGGGTAATTATTGATGCTTGCAGGTCTTTTACTGCCATTTTGTTAATTATTTTGTATTTCTAATTAACTAAGAACCCCTTGCTGAGTTCTTCATTCTTCTGTTCCTTTAGATCTTAAGGACTCTCTAATATTACTTGGCATGAAGGTTTTGTTGTAGCAAATTTCTGAATACTTTGTTCCTCTGAGAATGTCCTTATTTTTTCCCTCATAAAGAAAGCAGAGCTTGGCAGAACAATGAGTTCTTGGCTTGAATTTTTTTATCATGGAGTTTTTTTGAATGTCACTCCATTCTTGTCTGTAGTGTTTCTTCAGGGGTCGATGTTAGTCTTATTAATTTTTCTTTATATGTTAATCTGTTTTTTCCTCATCAACTTCATTATATAAATGGACTAATGCATTTTGGTATTCTATTTCTTTGAATTTCTTTACCATGGTAATTTTAAACTCTGTATCTGATAGGAAGAACATATCTTCCGTGTCTTTGAATTTAAGGTCTAGGAAATTGTTCTTTCTCTGTGTTGTATTATTCTCCTGAGGACTCATGTGGACATTTGTTGGATTTCCTTCTCCCTTATTTTTGCTTTGGGGCCCTGCTGCTATAGGTGGACCCTGTGCTTCATGGTTTCTACACCCTCACTGGTCAGGGGCCTCACTAGCTGGGTCAGGAACCTCGAAGATTTCATAACATGGCAGGGGGATTTGGATTGCTCTTCCACCTCCTAACAGAATATTTAGTATGCAGATTTACTTGCTTGAATCAACTAAGATGTGTATTGTGGTAAAACTCTGCAAAGCAGCGCCACACCATGCAATAATAAGACTTCCCTTTTAAGTGTGAGTTGAAGTAGGAAAGGTAAGAAAAGGTCAGAGGGAATTCATCTTGGATCTGAATCAGCCTTATTTCAGTTCAGGGTTAGTTCATTTGTGGTTCAGAATGATTAACTTTGTTGCAAGTTCCTGGAACACAAAGAACTAAAGAACATCCCCAAAGTAGGTTTTGCTGCTCTTCCATGTCTTATTTTTTGATCTGATTGCTAATAAGTTAAACATTAGTTTATCAAAATGTGTTTGAAAAGAGATGAAGACTTAGATTTATTCTTTTTCAAACCATATTTCTTGATTGACTTTGTTTCTTAGTCCAGTCAAAACTAGGCAGTAGCCTACTCATTTATTTTTAATAATGACAATGGTTTTACAGAAATTATAAAACAGAATTGCAAAAGATAATAATATGCCCATGTTCTTTCAGTGAGCAACTGTTAGTGTCTGGTTTTCTTTTTCATATAGTGTGTTCCCTAGGTTGGAACCAAGACAAATGTACAGAAGCTACGAAAGGGGAGTCCTGAATAACTATCCAAACTACTGGAAACTTGGTTTAACCTGCAGATAAAATTATCTTGATTAGAAATACTATCTTTTTATATAAATAGCCTATATCCTCTATAATATCTTATATGACTGCACTACGAGATTGTTAGGGCCCTTCCAAAATTCCAAACTACTTAAGACCATAAAAAATGTGAAGTGGGACTATGGTGACGGTTCACTGGTGAATTGGTGGTGGTAATGGTGGAAAACCTACAAGGAATACACAATAATGTAAAAGAAATAAATAATAATCACAATAAAATAGTATTAAAAATGTGAAGTAGTTAAACTTTGACTTTATTGATGAACAGTCCACACTTTTTATTTTTTTTTAAGATTCATTTATTTATGCATACAAACTGGTGTATAGGCCAGAGGCATAAGGCGGCGAGAGGGTTCACCAGAGACAGAGCGGGGAGCAGAACAAGCAGAGCAATGGAAATACACTACTGAGAGGAGCAGTGGGCAAGGCAGGAGACATCTGCCGCGCCATATGGGACTCTCCTAGCCGCGCATCAAACTCACATCGCCGCTGCTGACCGCTCCACATGGCAGTGCTTAACCGCTGTGCCACCAGGGAGGCCCTCCACACTGTTTAACACTATCTTTGTTACAGGGCAGCCGTGATATAAAATGGGGTGCCTAGCTGTGAGTCCTCACCCCGTACTTAAAAGAACTTATAATAAGACATAACTGCAGGCACACACAATAACATTAATAAAGGATTTATTTACAAAAGGAAGGGGAAAAAAGAAAGAATAAATTGGTGAATGTGTCCTAACAGTTCTGCTGAGCTGGAATCCCAATAGCACATCCAAACCTGGCGAACAGGCAAGAGACCCTCAAAGCCCACATGTCTGGAGATATATCTGTATCTATATCTATATCTATCTATCTATCTATCTATCTATCTATCTATCTATCTATCTAGACACAAAACATGGCTGCTTTACTCCATCCTCCGTTCCCAGCATCCTCCCTTTGTTGATGATGGCATTATGGGATCTGTAGTCCTAGGTGTCTTAGATCTCTCTGATCTAAGGTGGGGGTGGAGTCCATAAAAATCTATCTGTGGAGTTTGTTTAGGCCATCCTTTCTCCCCCAACAATTCCCTCCTTTCACTTTTTGTCACCATTTCTATAGTGCTAAAGGTCAAATGTGTGGATGTTGTGGTGCAGCCTCAGATGACATTATTTCAGGGTTCCAGTTTGAAAGAAAAACATTAGTCAATCTCCAAGTCAGATCCATTGTGGCAAACAACAGTCCTTCATTCCTATAAAATAGCTTATCAGTCTATGTCAAAAGACAGAGAGAAAAAGGAAAAACAAACAAACAAAAAACATCTGGAGGCATTAACCAAAATAAAATAGAAATATATAAAAATTACAGGGAATAAAAGTTATTTTAAACTGGTTCAACTTATCTACAAACAAGTTCTCTCTACCTTGATACAAATTTTTATCCAACAGTATAGCAAAATAAACCTACTTCCAGTTCACTAAACCTATTTTTGCATAATGTCACAGGGCAGAACAACCAAACAGCAATCTTAGCTGGCTTTGTTGGAATACTCCATAAAGGATCAGAGTGAACTCTTTTTTTAATATTTATTTTATTTTATTTATTTATTTATTTGTTTGTTTTAATTTATGCATACAAGCTGGGGTACAGGCCAGAGGTGTGGGGTGGTGAGAGGGTTCACCAGAGACAGAGTGGGGAGCAGAAGAGGCAGATGAACGGAAAAACACATTGCTGAGGGGAGCAGCAGGTGAGGCAGGAGAGGTCTGCCGCGCCATGTGGGAATTCCCCAGTTGGGAGTCGAATTCGCATTGCCACTGCCGACAGCTCCACAGCACAATGTTTAACTGCTCTGCCACCAGGAAGGCCCCCCAGAGTGAACTCTTGACATCCAGTCCATGCTGGCTTCAGGAACAAAGTCAGTGTCACCAGACTCCACCTGGGGTTTCCTCTTCAAGAGGTTACCAGGGCTTATATTTCTCCGGGTTGTCCAGTCCTGCCAATGGAAGCAAGCTTCCTCACCTCCTTTGGAGGCCTCTGGAACCCTACAGACAATACAACAGGTTCTCTTCTTCTTGGTTCAGTTCATAGTCAACTTCCTGGCAGAATTTAAATTAAAGCTGTATGATTAAACACATCTTCAGGTTAGTTCTTCAGTTTAGATGACAAAATTCCTTATTGAAATTATGCAAAAATAAACTCTAGCATGACTAGTAAAAAATACTACCAACATTTCAGTACTATGCTGGTATCAAAGGGAGAGAAAATACAAAAAACATTAGTCAATGTTTCAGAATTGGAATCAATGGAATCAATGGAATCCCAATGGTGCACCCAAACCTAGAGAACAGGCAAGAGACCCCCCAAAGCCTGCATGCTAATTAACTCCATCCTCAGTTCCCAGCATCCTCAGTTCATATATATAAAACCTGGCTGCTTAATTCCATCATCAGTTCCCAGCATCCTCCCTTCAGTGATGATGGCATTAGGGGATTAACGTTAGTCCTGTTTTAAAAATGTAACAGTGCTGCAGATCCCGATCAGTCAAAACAAGAAAAACTTCCTTTGAATCAAAACAAAATGAAAAAAAATACAAAGAAAAAAACCCACCAGTATAATTTAAAACAAAACTTATCAAAAATCAGGTTTATCTCCAGCAGTCTAATTAGCCCTTTGTAGGAAACTGGTGAAGTCAAAAGTTCCACCAATTGGAATCAGTTGAGGTCTTTTTCTTGAAACAATTTTGTTCAGGAACAATTTCTGTGGCTATCAAACCATTGAAGTATACAATATTTCAAAAAAATCAAAATTGACAATTTGCATACATATGAAGTACTGGAAGGTGTAATAAAAGTTTCAGAAAACCAATGTTAACATTTTCGTACATGCCAAAGTTATACCTTTTTCCAGATGACAATGCTCCCCTTTAATTTTTTTTCTTTGTACTTTACCAGGTAAACCACATAGGACAAATTCATCTAATGCCTCTCCCAGGAGAGGAAGGGGAGAAATTTTGTGGGGGGTCTCAGGAGCTCTTCTGAGATTCCACAAAATTTCCTTTGATTAGTCAAATGACAGACTACCTTTTTTTTTTTTAACTTCGATTTAGATTTTTGGGAAGCTTTGTCATAAATATCAGAAAACAGCAGCAACAGTAGTTAATCTCTATGAAAACTTGACTCAGTAGTACTCTGTTGACCATCAAATCATAAACTTTTGTTTTTAATCTCATAACTGAAATATAATACCTTCAGAAGCAAAAATTAAATTTTTCAAATTCCCATTATCCTGACCCTTAGAAGATAGTAGCACCCAAAATTAAATAACCCAGACAAGAGATTAAATTATGTACATTGCAACCTTATATGTACAAGTTTTGAAACAACCCATTAGATCACAAAGTATAATGACCAAAAAATCACCCTAGATCATATTTTGTCAAAACACTTGTACTTTTTCTTTTTCCCACAATGTGGGTAGGCACCATAAGTACCAATTTTTACAATCTCTAGAGGCCAAGAAGACACAAGGAAAAGACATACAGACATACAACATATAGACACAAAGAGCTTTTTTTTTTCTTTTGATTTTATTTTTGCATATAACTTGGGTCCAGGCCAGAGGTGTGGGGCAGTAAGAGGGTTCACCAGAGACAGAGTGGGGAGCAGAACAGGCAGATCGACCAAAATACACTGCTGAGAGGAGCAGAGGCGAGGCAGGAGTGATCTGCAGCGCTACATGGGAATGTCCCCAGCCAGGCATCGAACTGGCGCCACATTTGCTCACAAATCCACAGCGCTGCATTAAAACCTTTGTGCCACCAGGGAGGCCCCAGAGAGCTCTTTACTCAACATTTGTCACACATGATATCTCATATAACTGAAGTTTCAGTCATAGGCAAAAAGGACAAACAAGAAAATAATCTCAAAAAAAAAAACTAAAAGTAAAATTAACAAAATCAAGATTATAGGCCTTTCTGTGTAATAAAATTAAACTATTAAAAAAAATATTATCTGCACAATTTTAGCTATTGTTTTTACATTTCCTAAACTTCAAAAGGAAAAAAAAATTGGTGAAAACATGTTTGTCATCTCAGGATTCTTTCAGAAGGTGATACCTGTGATATCCTTCTACAGGAACTGAGAAAGAAGAGAAGTTAATAACATTCTTTTTTTTTCCCTTTTTCTTGAATATTTATCTCAGGTCCTCAGTGGGTTCATAAGAGCAATGGGGTTTTGTCTCTAAGTCAGTTCCTTCTGGGGCTTTCTTAACTCTGGAATGATGTACCCAAGGTTTTATGCCTGCAAGTTTTAAGGAAGTGTGTGTGCTTAGTAAAATGTCATATGGACCAGTCTATTTTTCTGACAGTTGGTTGTGGGTATCTCCACTCTGCCAAGTCTTGAGTAAGACCTGATATCCAGGTCTAAAGGGATGCAATGCTTCATCAAGAGGCATGGAGGTCCTCAAGATTGCAAAATTGTGGATTACTGCCAGAATCTCTGGATGTGTTCTACATGTTATGTAATCCTGCCATCTTGTTCTATTTCTGGAGTGGCATTCAGAATTGAGGCCTGGAAGGGTCTCCCAAACACAATTTCAAAAGGGCTTAATTATAGCCCACATCTAGGTGCCACTTTTATCCGAAGGAGTGCAAGAATAATACCTAGTCCCAATGCAGGTGTGTTTCCTGGCACAGTTTTGCCAAGTCTTCTTTAAGGTGTAATTCATTTTTTTGGTTTGTCCAGAAGATTGTGGTCTCCATGCAGCATGGAGTTTCCAGTTGATCTGTAACGCATTGCTTACAGCATGAGTAACTTCATTATCGCTCTTGATGGAGTCGGGCAATCCAAACCGAGGGATTGTCTCCTTTAGGAGCTGTTTAGCCACCTCTGAAGCTTTTTCTGTCTTGGTGGGGAATGCTTCCACCCACCCTGAGAACATATCCACAAAAACCAGTAGGTGTTTGAAATTGCCAGTGGTTCTAGGCATTTGTGTGAAATCCACTTGCCAGTCCTCAAAAGGCACTTGCCCCGATATTGAACCCCAATGGCTCTAGGGTGTGTCAGTCTTGGGGTTATTCCTGGCACATATTTGGCAATGCTGGGTGATCCGTTGTGCTATTTTATGTAAATATGGACCCTTTAAATATGGGACCACTGTCTCAATAAGGCATCTCTCCCATAGTGGGATCCTTCGTGTAGATGTTTTAACACTGGATATACTAGGGCCTGTGGGAAGAGTATAATTCCATGGAGTTTACTCTCCAAGTGGAGCTGGGGTCAAATTCAGTAAATCCCCATTTATGAGCTATCTCCTTATCTTGCTCAGTGTATTCCAAAACATACCGAGTTAGGTCCATGAGAGTGATGTACCTTGGAGAACAGAACGGGAACCAAATCTTGCAAAACCCAGCCATTCCCAAAAATCTGCACAACTGCCTTCGGTTGCTGTGACTCTAAGGGCTGAAATTATCTGTTTTCCTTCTGTTATTAGGCTCCATTTGCCTTTTTTAATCTCACACCCTAAATATGTCACTGTCTGTTTATATATCTGTGCTTTTGAGGTGATACCTTATAACCACATTTTGTCAGGTGGTTCAGTACCACTATGGTATTTTCCAGACAAGATTCATAGTCTGGACTTGCAATTAATAAATCGTATATGCACTGCAATAAGATGCCCTGGTTTAATTGAACCTTCCTGAGATCTCTGGCTAGTATTTCCCCAAAATAGTTGGGGAGTTCTTAAACCCCTGTGGAAGCACAATCCAGCAATACTGGAGAGTGCTTTTGGACTTAGGGTCTTGTCATTCAAATGCAAAAAGTAGTTGATACTGGGCATCTACCGGAATACAGAAAAAAGGCATCCTTAAGATCTAGTACGGAAAACCAGCCAAAATCTCCAGGTATGGTAGTTAATAAGGTACAGGGATTAGGCACAGTTGGATGTATATCTTGGGCAATTTCATTAATGGCCCTTAAATCCTGAACAAAATGGTACTTGCCTGGATGGTGTTTCTTTACGGGTAAAATTGGAGTATTATATGGTGAGCGACAGGGCCGAATGAGTCCAGATTGAAGGAAACTTTTTAATACTGGATTAATTCTTCTCAAGACCTCCTCTTTTAAGAGGTATTTCTTCCTCCTTGGGATTTTGCTCCCCTCCATCACCCCTGTTTTACAGGTTCTGCATTTTTCACACATCCTGGGGTTCCATCAGCCCACACCCATTTACTTACTCTTGCCATGATTTCTGGAGGTAACACTTCACCTTTTGGGGGAACATTCTGAGTAAGTAGCATCTGGAACCACAGAGCATGTTCTGGAGGCACCTGAAGGTGAAGTGTCTGATCTTGGGGTGATAACAGAATCTATGCATTTAGCTTGCTTAAAAGGTCACAACCAAGTAAAGGGATTGGACACTCTTCCACGTACAGGATATTGTGCTGAAGTTGTGTGGTGCCCAGCTGGCACTCCAGAAGTTGCAGGAAGGCTTTCTGTTGTGGCCTTCCTGTAACACCAGTGACTGGTACAATCTGTTTGCTCACTTTAGTCAACTTAGAATTCAAAACAGAGCTTGTTGCTCCAGTGTCCACCAAGAAATCAGATAGTCCCCCACAGTGACTGTTACCTGGGCTCCAAGGGGTTTATTCTATGGGCTTTTTTAGATCTAGTGGATCCCCTGGGCTCCCCTATTCTTCATCTGAACCTTCTCCATGTATTATCATTTGTCTCCTTTCCTCTGTATTTGGCTCTTGATTAATTCTGTTCTGTCTGTATTCACTCCTGTCTTCATCTGAGCTTCTGTTCTGTGCTATCATTTTTCTTCTGTCCTCTCTCCATGGTTGTGAGCTACTCAGACTCCACCTATATTCCCTCCTGTAATCCCTGTGTGAATCCTCATTTCTTGCTTCCAGACTTTTTTCATTACTTTGTCTCTTGTTTACCTGCAATCTGGACAATTGTATTTCCAATGTCCCTCTCCCTGCAGTAAGCACACTGGTTTCTCCCTAATGGTTCACTCTCCCTGGGTTCACTTCCCCTGGGTCCTCTTCCCATTCTGTTACTGTTTCCCCGAAACCCTATACTGTGTTCCCTCTGTACAAAAACATTCACAGATGTAGGTCTCCGTTCCCCTCTGTTATTAAAAACCCAAGTCTACCAACTGGGACGGTCTCATCTCTGTGACACCATTCACCTTTGTTAACTTTCGCTTTGTATCTGGTGCACTGTTCATAATGAACACCATAGAGATCAGACAGGCATTTTCTGGGGCATCCGGATTTATATTAGTATGAGTGTGTTACAGAGCAGGGAGAGGGGCACCTCAGAACCCCCAAACCTGCCCACTCTAAATAGGTTCTGCCATCCGCCTCATCAACACAAAACATATATGACCTTTAGTGGAAACAGACTTTAATACAGTGTGCAATACAAAAGAGACAAAGAATATAATTTCTAAATCAGCACCCAAAGTTACCCAACCCTTCGTGGGTAAATGTCCACCCAAATGGGATTGGCCCAAAGCAAGGCCCGAAAGTTTGCCCCAAGTCTAAAACACCTTTTGGCAGGGACCCATAGAAAAGGGTCAAAAACAGCCAGACAATTCTGGGAGTTAAAGAGCAAAATCAAAACCAAGATCAACGTTGCCATAGTCAACCTCCCCACGGGTCTCTCACCCACATCTGTTTCAATCAGTCCAGGCCAGTGCAACTTCTTTACATGTCTCTCTGCTCCTTGTGCCTCTTCTGACTCTCCATCTTTCTCCCTTCCTTCTCCAGTCTCTTCTGTCCCTCCTCTCTTCTCCAGCTTCGTATCTCTCCTGCTCAGCTCCACCCTCCCTTGGTGGGGCAAGGAGCCTGGAACATACCCTTTTTCCTGGGGTCCACCGTTACAGGTGGAATATGTTTGGAAAATTCATTCCAGGAACTCTGATGGGTCTTCATTAGCACACTGTTCAAGTTGTAGAATTTTATTAAATTTTTTTTTTGTTTGGGAATTCCCTGTTGCAGGTCTACCAGTAAACACTTTTTATAGAGTTCCAACATTTCCATTCTTCCATCTTTGGGGTCCCAGTTGGGATCTACCAGTGGGACAGTCACTTTTGGTTCTGGGGATCCTACATCATGTTGGTGGAGACGATCAGCCTCCTCCCTGGCTTTCCTAAGGACCATCCTCTCTTCATCCAAAGTTAATCAAGTTTGTAGCATTGATTGTATATCTGCCCAGTTTGGAAGGTGGGAGCGGAAGATGGAGGCAAACAAGTTTGCCATCCTCTTTGGATGCTGCCAGTAAGGAGGTACAGGTCTCCTCCAATTTAGGAGATCCGCAGTGGTAAAGGGGTAGTGCGACCAAAAATACCCAGCAGGTTCCCTGTATTCCTTGGAATCACCCATCATCATTTGCCTCAGAGGAACCTGTCTTGCCTTAGGGCAATTCCTTTTCCTAAAGTGGGTACCCTTTCTAGTGTGGGAAGGAGAAGCCATTTTGGTTCCTTACTTAGAGGGTGGTGGGGGTTGTGGAGCCTCAGAGGCCTCCACAGGAGGTGCATTGTCATGCAGATAATGACTTTGTCTAGGTGGGTTTAGGGTATTTAGCAGATGGTAAACCTCCTCTTCTAACTCTGCCCCTGTGCAGCCCTCAGAGGGAGGGGAAGGTTTATTCCTTCTTTGTGCTGTGATTGGAGCCTCCACCATATCCAATTTGCAGAGTGCATCTTGTAATTGGTCTTGCATACTTTTTAAGACTGACTGTATATGGCCCTGCATGCTCTTAATAGCTAAATTAAGAGCTTGGGTTTGCTCTTGTGCATTCCCAGTAGGTAAAGCAGAACATCCACCTCTCACAAAACCAAAAATGTAGCAAATGAGGAGGCTTAAACACATTACCAAAAAGACAACCAGAAGCACCAATTGCAAAGTAGGGATGGCTTGTAAACCACCCATGGATGCATCCATAAGCAAAATCATTTGCCATATTCCAGGTTTTACCAAATTGTTTATGTTTATAAAACTGGGGGTAATATTTAAAGGCAAGAGGGTATTTAAACTGAAGGTCGCAAGAAAACCGAACAAACTTATGTTAGGAAGAAAATTGCCTAAACTCATGGTTGAGGCCCTGTGTAGATCCACCTCCCCCCCCAAAAAAAGAGCACCCAAAAGAGGTAGCTGTATACAAGGAAAGAGAAAAACAAAAAGCCAAAACAAAACAAAAAACTTTTGAGACTTGAAAAAAGAAAGATTATGCAATGTGTCCTGCAGATCTAATGGTCACCTTAGGGTGACCGGGCTGGTCAACCACACTGGGCACCAAACTGTTACAGGGCAGCCCCAAAATAAAATGGGGTGCCTCACTGTGGGTCCTTACCCGTACACTTAAAAGGAACTTATAATAAGACACAATGGCAGGCACACACAATAACACTAATAAAGGGTTTATTTACAAAAGAAAAGGGAAAAAAAGAAAGAATAAATTGGTGAATGCGTCCTACCAGTTCGGCTGAGCTGGAATCCCAATGGTGCACTCAAACCCAGTGAACAGGCAAGACATCCCCAAAGCTCACATGTCTGGAGATATATATATATATATATACATATAAACATGGCTGCTTAACTCCATCCTCAGTTCTCAGCATCCACCTTCAGTGATGATGGCATTATGGGATTCGAGTGCACCTCTGGTCTGAGGTGGGGGTTTGGTCTATAAAAACCTATCTGTGATGTTCATTCAGGCCATCCATTCTCTCCCAACATCTTAATATTTGTTTTCTTTTGTTATTCTTCACCATTGTTCTGATGTTTTTGAAGTGCATTCATATTGTTCCCAATTTCTCAGGATACTTATTTTAGGCTTATATCTGAAAGCAGACATCACTATCATGCTTGCCGTTTTATGTGCTGTATTGGAACTAAAACAATTATAATCATGTTTTTAAGATCTGAAGGTTTTAACTTCATGGAATATTTTAATTTCTGAAAGAAACAATTATTGAACCAAAGAATGGATACTTGTATTTCATTTTATCAGTCGTTGCCTACTTTTCATATACAACCAGTCAACCCTGTATAATAGAATTTTCTCATTTACATTATGACCACATCAAGGACTCGGTCAAATATGATGTCTTTCAGTTCATTTCCTAGAAACCATTTGCTGGACATCATATTCAAAGCATTTGGTTCTATTAAACATAGTTATATACTAAACTATGCAATTTATATGATCATATCATTAAATTCAAGTAACCTAGAATGTACATAAAAATAACTCCCATTTTCCAGAGGTTAAGTAACTTGCTCAATAATACACATTTGGTTTTAAACTTCATTCTCAAGAAGCTTCAATCTAGATGAATAAATAATTATATTTATTAACAATTACATGATAATGTAAGAACAAAACTCCATCACAAGAAAGATAGAAAGATCTTTGAACCCCATCAAATTTGTAGGACCTATATTTTCTGAATTAAAATAGAGAAGGTTATTACGAAATACACTCTATTTGAACATTTCCTAAAGGGAATAAGATTTCAAAATATGTACAATAGAAGAAAATTTTATAAGGAGAGAGTGTGACAAGCAAGAAATAATATAGTCTTGAAATGAGAAATTACCATCCATAAGAAATAATTTGGATTATCACATTACCAAGGACATTTTTAATAGCCAGTGAAGTTTCAATGAGACATGAAGCACATGGAGAAATAAGCAACTAATAGCTATTAATGTTAAGAAAGGTAAAAAGTGCAATTAGCGTTCAAAGTAATCCTTCTCACCAGGAGTCATTTGGTGCTATAAAAACATTGGCAACTCAGGTTTATTTTCTTGAGATTCATTAAGACCTGCACTAAAAGTGATAACCACATTTTGAAATAGAACTGTGAAGAATGGCCTGGCAACTTTTAAACATCAAGCTGAATCAAATTTGTTTATTAATTACTCTGTCTGTTTACTGGTGTTTGCATTTTCCAATCTTTTGAGAGGTAACAAGACAGAGATGTGTATTGCTGGGAGTACGGGAAAGAAAAAAATGAATATTTGGCTATAATATGGATGTGATAAATGAGAAGGAAGATAATATTTTTGAAGTGCTTATTGTTGATCATGTGTGAAGGTATTTTTTACACATATTCTTTATTTAATCCTCATAACAATTATAGGAAGTAAAAGTTATTTACCTTCTTTTGAAAAGGGTAAATCTGAGTTTCAGAGAAGTTTAATACTGGCTCAGTCATGAAGTTAAGGAAGAAAGTCTTTATTTAAACCAGACTTCATGCCATTAATTTCATAAATAAATTATAACTCAAATTTTTTGTGAGTAAGCATCCTTAAGCTATTTAATAAGCAAACTGTTCAGATAATAACTCAATGAATGCTTCAGTTATATACCATGTAATACACCTACTAATACTGGCTTAAAATAACTTGATTACTTTCTATATTTCTGTCTTATGCAAGCTTGTTGGGTGGTTCTACCCTACTAGATCAGATGATAGCTGCTTCTGCAGTCATCTGGAAGCTCTGCTGGGCTAGAAATGCCAAAATGGTTCACTCAAAGGACTGCAGTTGATGCTGGCTGTTGTTTTGGGAATCAGGTGGCATAGTAGCTGCTGACCAGATTGTCATGATTTCTTTTCATGTGTTCTTTCCACTTGGCAGGCTTCTCACAGCATGGCAGCTGGTTTTCAAGAGGGAGTGTCCAAGTGTTCTATAGTAAACTGTAGAACTTACATGATTAAGTCTTAAAGTTTACACAGGGGTCAGCCTAAACTAAAGAAGTAGAAAAGATACTCCACCTCTCAAAGAAATAGTGACAAGGGATTTTTAGCCATATTTAATGAACTACTATTAATTTTCCTATGGTAAAAATAGAGGTGGCGGATGAGACAGATGGAGAGATAAGGTGAGTTGGGTTGTAGAGGTGAAATATCCCATGGATAGTGTTGGAAGATTTTTTAGGGCACCAGTGCTGGGCAGAGTGTGGAAGTATACATTTGTAAATGTTTGAATCTGTAGTCCTCAGAAAAGATACTAAGATATAAACCTACTTTACCTTAATAAATATAACTTAGAAAAAGAAAGTTATCAGAAGCAAAACTCTCCCTAGAGTGTTTAGAATGCTCAAAGTGTATATTGACATTATAAGCTCTGACCTTGGAAAAGAATATAAATAGGAAAGTTCCTGTTTATGTAGAAGGAACACAATTTGGTGAAAACAGGGATAGGATTTGAATAGTATCAGCATCAATGGCACCGTGATGATGAACAAAGTAGATGGACATTTATAAAGTTTTTCATAGTTTCTATAGTGGGGTTGAAGTTACAAAATTAATTTAACATATTGTCTGTTAAACTTATTTCTTATTTATGTATTGACTGATTAGGTATTACTGAAGGATTAAGAGATAATGATATTTCCAACATGGGACAGCTACACAATTAAAATATTTTTAGCTCAATTTATTTGCATATATTCTCCCATGATACTGATACTATAATTTTTTACTTTGTGAGGAGAGAAGCCCTTATCCCTGTTTTCACAGAATTGTGTTCCTTTTTCATGCTCAATAAATACTATTAACTTGCCCACAGATTGAACTCATTCTCATTCAAACTGTTGCCAAAATATATGCTCCTCAATAAGGTCTCCCCATCACTCTCAGCTGACCTCCTAAGCAAAGGAAAAAGGATTGAAATCAGCCTACTATTTTATTTTACAAAAGTCAGTCTAGTCATTTCAAGCAACAACCTTTTATTTTTTATCCTTAGTGCAGAAATATGCAACCTCTCCCTGGGTAAAAATTTCATTCCACATTGACCTGTCTTGGGACAGGCAAACATTCACTGAAGAATCAAGTTCTTACTATTAATTAGTAACTCATTATTGCATAGTTGCAAAGGAACCCTATGATCTGATGACACTGAAAATAAGCACTGTCATCAGTGTTTCCATCATTTTGGAATGGGAATGATTTCAGTCTAAAGTGCATTATTTCTGGAATGTGTTTCTAGATACTTCTGTTACTCTACAACTATTTTAAAAGTCAAGTTGAAAAATCAAAAATGACTTTTTCTAATTTTAAACTGTAATATTTACTTTTCCTTCTATTGATAATTCAGTGCAATGAACATAATAATCAAAAAAGTCAAGTAACAAGTTTAAGCTCAATTCTTTAAATGTTAACAAAATCTTTTTTTGCATGGTCTTAAAATTAATAAAGTAAGTTGTTGTCTTAAGCCAGTAGTAAACACTGTATTTCAGGAAAAAAAAATTAAATATACTCATACAACATCAGAACCAAAACAGAAGATGCAAAGGGATATTTATATATCACCTTGTCAATTACACCTTCCAATAAGTTCAAATCAGTGTTTCGAATTAATTAAATCTATTTTCAATTTCAAGTTTCCCTGGGTATATATGAAAAGTGAAGCCCGAGCTATTGATATATTGGCTGCATTATCAGAAGCATAATTTCATAAAGAGGTAATATCAATGTCATCAGATGATTATACAGCATAATAATTAAGGAAATTTAACTAATGGCTTGAAATTTTGAAAATAATTATTAGAAATTTAATGAAAAAAATGATAAAACTCAATTCTGGCAGTTTCTGTTCAAGATATGGACAATATATTTTATTGAATTAACCTGCCTACCAATGAAAGTTATAAACTGTGTACAAAAAAAAAAAAAAAAAAAAAAAAAAAAAAAAAAAAAAAAAAAAAAAAAAAAAAAAAAAAAAAAAAAAAAAAAAAAAAAAAAAAAAAAAAAAAAAACCTACATGAAGGCACCTGGATGAAGGAAACTGCATTTGGATGAGTTTTCCCAAGTCTGTATTTTTTTACTGTGAGGACACACTCTATTCTTTGCCAAGTAGTACAAATCTTATAAAGAAACCGGGAGAGTGTCTAGAGAAAAAGAGCATATAAGCACTAGTTATTCTAACCACGTTCTGTGTTAAGGGAGGAAAGTAAAACAGACTAGGTAGTTTGGAAGATAGCAATGGGAAAGAGATGGAATTTAGATTTGGGTCGGAGCTGGGGATCGGAAAGCAAATGCAGCTGGATTCTTTAAGTTAGAGGGTAGAGTAAGGATCTGGATGAAGTGTGGGTCTAACAAAAGACATCATGTGTTACACAAAGTCAACTTCCAGATTGAAGAACTGACATTAGTATGGATGAATCATTATGCGTGACAGATTTCCCCCCCCCCCATTTTGATAGTATGGATAATATTACTGGATATAAAAATGGGCAGTTAGGTTTTTCGGAGGGGGGTATGCTATGCTTATTCTGTAACCATGCAATTCAAAATTAAAGTCGCTTATGATAAACTGTAGGGGGAAAGGGAACTATGCATTTAAGCCTTCATTAGTAACAATTCAAGTGATGTGCTTTTCCCCCTGCAAATATGAGTATATTTTTAAGGTTAAAACATCTTATTATATATTTTAATATCCAACATGATAAAATTGAATAATAGATTTAGTAGGTCATAATGTTTGAATAGCATCATTTTGGAACTTTATAAAAATAAAACAATTCCCAGTTTTCACTAAGGATGTTGGCTGACATTTTACTTCCAACTTGTTACATTCTGTCTTTATATTTTTAAACAGGAAAAAATTCAGAATATCAAGAGCCAAGCTGCTTGTGTTGGCTCTGGACCTGCCTTGCTTTTTTTGGTTTCAGTCAATTATTTGAAACCATTTCAGCTTACTTTTAGATATTTCATTTCAGAAGTAGTTATAATCCCACTTACTAGTTTATTTGTATGTTTCCAAGTTTTCCAAGAACTATGTCATTGTTTTCAAAATGAAGATTCACACAACTCACTATTTTCATTGGAAATTATTATGATAAGATTTTGGGATAAAGATCAAAGTTTTAAGCAGCTATTCTGGAGGTGAGTTATGGTTTCATAAATTTTAATTTTTAGGAAATTGTCTTAAACTCTCCCAGTTTTATATCCTTGCTTGAAAACTGGGGATAACAATAGCTATTCCATGGTAGCCATAGGATTTAACTAATCATAATCATCATCATAATGAGAATCATCATAATGAAAAGGAGGAGAAAAGAGTAGAGTATCAACTATCATAAAAGGAATAGTATCAGTTAAAAAGTCTTTTTAAATTTTATATTATGTATTTCTATATCCTGAAATATTAGCTCAGTGCTTACTTCTAGAAGATATGGAGGGGAAGGGGGAAAGGGAAAGAAAAAGGGGTAAGAGAAGAAGGGGGGAGAAAGAGAGAAGAAAGAAGAGGAAGAGGAGGAGAAATGGGGTAAAGGAAGAGGAGGAGGAGTGAAAGTAAAAATTTAAAAAGTAAGAGGGAAAAGGATGATAACAAAATTTATGCTCTAACATCATCTGGTGGTTCACTGTTATTCAAGTTATATTCTTTTTGAGGGAGGAAGAAAAGATCATTTCTTAGTCCTTTCATAGATAAACTAATATTTTTTCTTGGACAAACATTTGATCTTGGGTGTCACTGAAAAGTCAGTGAGAATTACCTTGGGTTTGGTCATTCACATTTCACTTTACTCGAACATTTAGGTGAAAGGCAGTTGAAGGGTAGAGTCAAATAGTTAAAAAACCAGTGGGGTAGTATAATC
>PVIJ01016571.1:0-32281 GCA_004024925.1 Scalopus aquaticus | reverse complement strand
TCAACATCACTTATAATCAAGGAAATGCAAATCAAAACCACTATGAGATACCACCTCACACCTGTGAGGATGGCACACATTAAAAATACAGGCAACAACAAATGCTGGAAAGGATGTGGAGAAAAAGGAACTCTTCTACACTGCTGGTGGGAATGTGAACTGGTCCAACCACTATGGAAAGCTGTACGGCGATTCCTCAGACTGCTAAACATGGAGCTTCCATAAGACCCAGCAATCCCACTTTTGGGAATTTACCCAAAGGATACAAAAACACTAATCCGAAAGGATACATGCACCCGTATGTTCATTGCGGCACTGTTCACAATAGCAAAGGTATGGAAGCAACCCAGATGTCCAAAAATAGATGATTGGATCAAGAAGATGTGGTACACAATGGAATACTATTCATCATGGAAAGAAGATAAACACATGCAATTTGCAGCGATGTGGATGGAATTAGAGGGGATCATACTCAGTGAAATAAGCCAGAAAGAAAAAGAAAAATATCGAATGGTTTCACTTATAACGGGACTATAGGGAGGCCGGGTGGGAGAGAGACAATCAGTGTGTGTGGGGGGAGCCAGAGGGAGGGAAGGAGAAGGGCACAAAATGGAGTGGAGGAGAACACAGGGGACCATGGAGATGGATCACGGGTGAATTGGTGGTGGGCTACCCAAGGGGAATACCAAATGTAAAAGACATAAATAACAATAAAAATATATATTTAAAAAAAAAGTATGTTTTATCACGTGAGGGCATATACATATATATACACACATATATATGTATACATATATTACAGATTGCCTTAAATATTTTGACTTAATATGTACTTGTTATATAGATGGTATAATTTATTAACACCATTCTTGATAAAATACTTAGATTTTGTAAGTCCTCAATTATTTTCCATAATTTAAGTGTTGTGCTTTTTATCGTCTTAAATTTGCCTGAAAATCAGCCTAATTTTATTAAATACATACTCTGTTGAGGGAGTGGTTTAAAGACTCATCTGCTCTGTGGTGAAGTTTCTTGGATTGGTATCCTTTTTTATGTTGTATAACAAAAAGCTTAATAAATTGTTTTTAAACAGTAATAATTTTAGTGCTGTAAGCAGTGTCTAGATAAAGAGAGCTGTTCTGTGAATTTTTGCTTGAGCTAACTTTACGTCTTTCTCACTGTTACCTCTGTGTCTTTGATGAAGCCAAGTTGGGGACATGTTGATTATTTTTTCTCCTTTCTCTCCCTTCCCACCTTTTTGTGATTCCCTCTCTTCCTTCCCCCACCTCTTTGTGATTCTGTGGTTCTTTAGTTTTTGTTTTAGTTGGGTCTAAAATGACTTAACAAGTCAAAACTTGAGAGATTATTATAGACCTGAGCCTTCTCATTAATGAACTATTTTGGAAATGAAACTTCTTAATCTCTGCTTGTCATTGTAGTTACAATAAGTTGGAATCAACTAAGATATTGTTATCGAACTTACGGCTTTGTGAACTGAGTCTCTCTGTGGAATGACACATGAACTGTAACAGCAGAATAGCATTGATAAAGCTTATAGTCTATATTTGTTATTTTCTTCACTCAGCTCATTGATCTTCTCTTATATATGAAACCAAAAGAAAAAGAATTTAACTGCTAAAGAATTATTCCTTTTGTGGAATGGGTAAAGTGCAATTGTTAGCCTTTATGATCCAATGATTATTTGACCTTTTTAGACTTTTAATATCTGAGGCTATCATCCTCTATGGAATCTGTCCTTTTCTACATTTATATTATATTTGCATTTTGTTTCCAGTCAAATCAGATCCTGTCTGAACTCAATCATATGAAGCTTTGCAGAATCTTATCAAACTTTTGATAATGATGTATTTATACTCAGAAAGATTATCTGAGTTTTAGCCTACAGTTTAATATGAATAACGTTATATGAATAGAATATTGCTTGCTATTTCATGGAACAATCTTTATAACAGTCTTGCTATTATCTCTATTCCGTTAGCTGAGTGCCAGCTATTGCTTTGGTTACAATGTTCCTATTTTGGCAAGGTTATGGGGACCTCAAACATCTATGCTTCTTTTCTGACCTTACTCTTGTGGAATTTTATTTCCCTGCTCAGTGATGCTACTGAGATGTTAAAAACAAAAGAAAAGAAAGAAAGCAAATATATCATATTTGTTTCCAAAGCAAGAAATACTTTTAATTTAATAAAGAAAATGGTCGTGTTGTCTTTCGAAATGCTTTTAAAGAGGTGGAAGTCTATCTTGATTTATTTGTGACCAAGTAGATTATCCTTTTCATTCTATTACATAGTTTTTAAAAAAAAATCTAATTTTGGGCCTCCCTGGTGGCGCAGCAGGTTAAGCGCAGCACTGTGAAACTATCCAGAGCCACTGCAGCAAGAGTTTGATACCCAGCCAGGGAGATGCCCACATGGTGCAGCAGACCTCTCCTGCCTCACCCGCTGCTCCCCTCAGCAGTGTACTTCAGTTGATCTGCCTATTCTGCTCCCCACTCTGTCTCTGGTTAATAATCTCACCATGCCGCACCTCTGTCCTACACCCCAGCTTGTATGCATAGATGAATAAATCTTTGTTAAAAATCTAATTTTATGTTATAATCTATGAATATGAGAAATTTCAGGTAAGGTTAAGTGACTTGTTGAAGATCACAGTGACAAGTTGCAGGAAAATTGTCAGTAGAATATTGAATATCTAATTAAAGACACTGTATAGAAGATATTTCTACCTTTTCTGTAGAAGTTTCTCTCTTCCTGGCATTTATTTTTCAAATGTGTTTCGTCTGTCTGTTTTTAGATCTCTTAAAATTGCTAGAGAATGTTTCTGTTTTGCAAAGTTGATGTATCTGGAAAACGGTGGTGACAGGTAACCTATTGTATTGTATAGGGGAGTCAAGGGCCCAAGACTTAAAACTGGCCTGTCACGAAATAGTTGTAGGCTGATCCTCTTGGTACCTTCATTTCCTTGACTGTTAAATGAACACTGATTGCAGTAAGTATTCTACCCCTGTTATCAGTGACAAAATTAGTGGATGTGAAGGCCCTTCTAAGTGTTGTTATCTTGGGGGAACAGCATCCACATGTAGTGTACTGTTTCCACAAATCAGGGTGGGATATTGCAGTGAACACACACACAATATATATATCTGTATCTATATATCTGTATCTATATATATGTATATATATACCATATATATATATATATATATATATATATATATATACACATAAAATATATAAAAAAAAATTTTCACCAGCAATTTCCTTATCCAGTTTTCTGTCAGTTGAAACTTAGGTTTGTTCTGTACCAGGGATTTAAATGTATTATCTCAATAGTCTTGTCAGTAGTCACACAAAGAATATATTAGTAAACCAATTCATAAAAATTGGTGTTAATCAAAAACTTTGTCTTGTACCCAATCTTAGAAAACCTTCAGCTTTTCAGCTTTGAGTATGAAGTTAGCAGTGAGTTTGCTAGCAGTCTCGGAAGGGTGTATGATTCTAAGAATGTATTCATTTCTTTTAGAGTGTCCAATTTATTGATTGATTGATGTTATAGTGTTCTCTTATGATCCTGTGTAATTCTCTAATGTCTTTTGTAACTTCTCTTTTGTTTCTGATTCTGTTTACTAGCATTTTCTGTTTCTTAGTACATATACCTCTATTTTGTTTATTTTTCAAAGAACCAGCATTTGTTTTCATTTGATCTTTTGGACTTTTTAATTTCAATTTCACTTATTCCCACCTAGTTTTTATTATCATCATCATTATTATTATTATTATTGGTTTCATTCTAGTGGCTTATGGTTTCATTTCTTCTTATTTTCCTGTATCCTTAATTTGTAAAGTTAGATTATTTACTTGAGCTGTACCTTGTTTGTTGATGTAGACCTGCATTGCTATAAACTTCCCTTTTAATGCTGCTCTTTCTGCATCCTGTATCTGATAGCTTGTGTTTTAATTTTTGTTTTTTGTCCAGGTATTTTTTAATCTCTCTTTGATTTCCTTGTAACCTGTTAGTATGTTATTTAAGACTATGTAATTTTTAAAGTATACAGTTTTTCCACTATTCCATAATGTCAACTGATATGATAAAGGCAACTAATGTTTACTAATGCCTCTCCCTAAATTAAGTGCTATCATGTATTTTAAGGATTATTTAGTTTACCAGTGAGATTGGTAGTATTATTTTTGCTATTGTGTAGTTGAAACTAAACTTCAGGCAGGGTAAGTACTTTGCCATGTTTTAGTTACTAAGTGCTAGTGCTTGGATTCTGTTCTAAGTCTGATTCTAAAGACTGTGAAATAGAAATAAGAAAACCTTATTTTAATAGAATTTAAAAAGCCAAAAGCAGTTATTTTTAATATTCAGTACATTAAACTGATAAACTGAAAAAGACTAATGAAGGTAGGAAAAAATATTTAAAAGAGGTACACATTGCCAGCATTAAAAATAAAAATGTGACCTAATTGTGGACCCAACAGAAACTAAAAATTTAGTAAGCAGATATTAGACATAACTTTATAGATTTCAAAATTTTGATTACATTGAGAAATTTCTAGAAAAACAATTCATCAGCAATATCACTAGAAAAATCAGAGAAGTTAGAAAATCTGAATGATTCAATTGACAAAATTTATTTTATCATTAAATACTTTAAGTGAAAGCTCCAAGATGAATTCATCCAAACATTTATTAAATAAAACACTTATATAAACTCTATCCAGGACTTGAGAAAGAGGGAACACTGTATGTGTTTTATGAGGTAAGTTTAACCAAAGCAAGGGCATCATGAGGAAGGAAAATTACTAGCTGTCTCTTAAAAATTGATGCAAAAATACTAACCAAAATTGTTAGCAAAAGTAAGTCAGGGACATCTAAAAAGGATATTTTTTTTATGATCATTATGACTTTATTCCAGTAATTTCTTCCATAGAGGGAAAAATCGATCATCTCAGCATGCACAGAAAAGGCATGTAATAAAATGCATCATCAATCTGAACAAAAATACTCTTAGCCTATTTATATAACTATGGATTTAATCTATTTAGAGTTTCTACTGCCTAACTCTGCTTTAGTCACTTTGCTCCAGGCACCTTAATGGCCTGCCTTCTTTCTGTTTCACTAACTCCCAAGCCCACGCCTACGTCAGCCTTTTTTATTGATCCTTTTGCTCAGATGTGTATTTCCTCCAACCCTCCTTAGAGTCCCTTCCTTGTTTTACGCAGGCCTCTGTTTAAATATCAACTTAGAGATGCATTCTCTTACTCTTCTTTGTGTAGTAATCCCCATTAATCTCTGTTCTTACTCTCTGCTTAATTATTTTATAGTACTCATTATTGCCTAATATTTTTATCTTTATAAATACATTTCTCAGTAAATACAAGCTCTGTGAGGGCAGTCACTAGTTGGTTTTTGTTTACTACCGTATTTCCAGCACAGTCAGTCAAGCAGACACATATCACACTGTGTAAATATTAGTAGTTAGAATGAATCTATATACTATAAAGAACAGTGACAGTCTGCATGAATCCATCCTCAGATAACTCCGCAGAATTCATTTATGTGTTCTCTAAAAGAAATGTAGTATTGTTACTAGTTCATACATGGCTCTCTCAGTGGAAATTTGTGGTAAATTTTAAATGAGCTCTAATGATATAACAAACTTCTGATCTTGTTATTATCCTTGAAAGGAGAAGAAAAATGGACAGGGGAGTAAATAATATTCAGAGGTTTTAATTTTGTCTTTTATAAAATAGTGACTAAAAATAATGTTTGTTCCAAATGCATTGTCTTTCTTCTTATCTGTTGTAATTTTAAAACATGGTAATAACTGTTGAAGTGCCACTTAAAGTTGTAGATTCATTTTGAATTTGTTTGTGTTTTTACTTATGTTTATTATCATTCCCATCCTCCCCTTTTTATAGAACCCAACCCAGGTTGGAACAGCTCTTCAGGTTTTCCATAATCTTGGAACTCTGAAGGATACTATTGCAAGTGTCGTGGATGGATATTGTGCTGCTTTAGAAGAAAATATCAACAGTGCATTAGACATCAAAGTTTTGACTCAGCCTTCCCAGTCAGCTGTGAGAGGTATGGATGTGGTTTATATTTAGTTTCTTTATTTATTTAAAACAGAGAAGTCCTTTGAATAGTATGTGAAACACTCAAGTTTCAAAGCAATCTAATGACTCATTTTTTAGTAGACAGAAAATGAGAGAAGAAATTATGTTTCAGAAATTTATTTATAACTTTTTTGTCTGATTAGATACTCACTGATTAGTGAGTTGAACTGGCCAATTGGTATATTCAGAACTTCTAGATAAAAATTTATAAACTGTGGCATCATTTAGTTCAGAGGAAACAGATGCAAAAGAAACAAAGGAACATATTTTTCTTTCTAAAATCCTTAGCCCCATAAGTATTTATTGAGACAGAAAATATTTTTTTTTAAAGATTTATTTTTTATTTATACATACAAGCTGGGGTGCAGGCCAGAGGCATGGGGCGGCGAGAGGGTTCACCAGAGACAGAGCGGGTAGCAGAACAGACAGATCAGAAATACACTGCTGAGGGGAGCAGCGGGCAAGGCAGGAGAGGCCTGCCGCGCCATGTGGGACTCTCCCTGGCTGGGCGTCCAACCGGTGTCGCCGCTGCCGACAGCTCCACAGCGCAGCGCTTAACCACTGCGCCACCGGGGAGGCCCCAGAAAATATTTTTTAAGGAAAATGTAATCTCTATCCTAGCTTTCTGGACTTTTCTACATGATAATTCTGGGGTATTCAGGAGCAATAATGACTACTTGTGGAAACAGAAACTGATTACACCTTTGGGGACATTACAACAATAGCAAAATCTGAAGGAAACTACTAAAGAAAGGCAGATTCAAGGTGGAAAGAGGTAGCCCTATGTTAGCAGTCTACAACTCTGTACCTGCCAACTGTATCGGAAGACGGTAATCACATATGTAACACATCATAGATAGGCAGTATATATTGTGTGTATCTTTCACTTACCTAAGCAATCCCATCTCTGAATTTCTCTCCTTATATTGTTTCTTTTCTCCTGTTAGTATGATGTACTGTACTTGCTTCTAGCAAAGACCAAGTTCTTTACTTTTGTGTTATAGCCAATCACTCAGGGACATGGCTTTAGCACTCTGCCACATTGTCAGTTTTCCCCTTTCTTTTATTTCCTGCCACATACAATTGTTCTATTGTTTCTTCTGCTAAAAGATAATCAAACAAATTTTATCTTGACTCCATTTCTTTTTCCCAGAAATATTACCCCATTTTATTTCTTCAGACTACAGAAAAACTCCCCAAAGGGTTGTCTATGCTCACTGTCTCCAGTTTTTTTCTCTTCCCATTTTCCTATTGAAGAATATATTCCAGTCATAACCTAGTTGTCCTAAAATATAAATTAAATAATGTATGTCCAATTAACAACATAGTTCTGATACATGGCTAATACTTAAAAAAAAAGTGTGGTTATTGACTATTTTTATATAACCTTACCCTAAATAACAGACTGTATGTCACTTATAAATAAACTGCACTAGATAAAAAGAGATAAAAGAGATTTTAGATCTTAGAGGGATTTTTAAAGGTTAGGCCTTGCCTCTGAATAGGCCTCCATAAAGACTATACCAGAAGGAGAGCTTTGAAAAGAAATTACCAAAGGAGATTTCACTCTCAGCTTTTCCCAGCAATTATTCTCAAAAAGTTTGATCAAATGTTTAAATTTCCAGGAGCAGTTTAATCTCTTTCCCTCTTATGTTCTCAAGAATAAGGGGAAAAATGCGAGCAATTGTTCACATGCTGTCAGTCCTGATGTACTCCCTGATTGTTGAAAGAATAAAGAGTTTTAAACCTTATTATCATCTGTTGATGAATAGATACCCTGATTTAGTGTAGAAACCTTATGCATTATTTCTTCATTATATTTTAAAAGAATAGCTATTATTTTTATTTTAAAATGTTACATTGGTAGTGTTAATGTTAATTTCCTGATCTTGTAAATTATATTGAGATTATGTAGTCGAATACCGTTGTTTGTTGAAAATAAACATTAAAGCATTCTAAGGGGATGGGGCATTGTGTTAGTTACTCATTGTGAAATGAGTCAGGAGCGTTTATTTTTAACTACACTTTCAAATTTTCTATACTTTCAAGAGTGTTTCAAAATTTAAAATACATATATAACTTTAATAAATGTTTAAAGAAGAATGTAACTATGATGTAAAGTTTATAATTTAATAAGAAAGAGATAACTCAATTGAAAAAAAAAAGAATATGAGTAGGCAATTCATGGAAGGACATAGCTATCAACCTGTGAAAGATGTCTTGCTTTGAGTTTGGGCAAATGTATAATGACATGTCTCCATCATTATGACAACATACACAGCATTTTCACTGCCCTCAGAGTCCTCTTCCTTTGCTTATTCATTCCACCTCTGGCACTTTTTATTGTCTCCATAGTTTTGCTTTTTCAGAATGCCACATATCATACAGTTTGTAACCTTTCAAATTGACTTCATTCACGTTGGTAATATGTGCTTAAGGTTCCTCCCTGTCTTTTCATGTCATGATAACTCACTTTTAAATAGTGCTTAATAATATTTCATTTATGGATGCACCACAGTTTTTCCATTCACCTACTGAATGATATTTTGGTTGCTTTCAAGCTTTGGCAATTAAGAACAGAAGCTGACATAAGTATCCATGTACAGGCTTTTGTGTGGACCTAAGTTTTCAACTGATTTGGGTAAACCTCAAGAAGCATAATACCTGGATTATATGGTAAAGGTATTTTTAGTTTTGTAAAGAACAGCCAAACTGTCTTACAAAGTGACTGTCATTTTGCATTCTCATTAACAATGAATGAGGATTCCTGCTGTGTCAAATCCTCTTCAGCATTTCAGATTGTCAGTGTTCTGGATTTTGACCATTCTGATAGGTGTGTAGTGTTACCTCGTTGTTGTTCTAATTTGCATTTCCCTGACTTTGTGTGAGATATGGAGCATCATGTGTTTACTTGCCCTTTGGATATCTTCTTTAGTGAGGGAGGGAGGTATCAGTTAATGTCTTTGGCCCCTTTTTAAATTGAGTTGTTTTCTTATTGTATTAAGTGTTTTGGTATATTTTAGATATTAGTCCTTTCAGATGTGTCTCTTGCAAATAATTTGTAAATAATTTTCCTAGTTTGTGACTTGTCTTCTAATTCTTTTGATATTGTCTTTGGTCTGAGACAGAAGCTTTTAATTTTAATGAAGTCTAGCTTTTCAGTTGGTTCCTTGATGGATCTTGTCTTTGGTATTGTATCTAATAAGTCATCACCATATTTAGGGTCATCTAGTTTTTCTCCTAAGTTATCCTTAGGAGCTTTATAGTTTTGTACTTTGTTTTTTGGTCTATCCTCCATTTTGGGTTCACTTTGGTGAGAGGTATAAGATCTGTGTCTAAATTCTTTTTACTGCTGTGGCTATCTATTTGTCCAGCTTCATATGTTCTCAAATATTTTTTCTGTTCTATTAATATCATCATTTGATATTAATTAGCCTGTTTACATTACATTACTGATGGATTACATTAACTGATTTTCACATGTTGAACTAACCTTGCATACCTGAGATAAATGCCTCTTGATTATGGTATAAACTTCTTTGTATATTTTGTTTGATTTGATTTGCTGGTGTTTTTTTTGTTTTGTTTTGTTTTGTTTTGTTTTTTTGACCATTGTTGAATCTGTGTTCATGAGTGATATTGCCCTGTGGTTTTCTTATAATATCTTTTTCTGGTTGTGGTATTAGGCAAATGCTGGACTCGTGGAATAAGTTAGAATGTATTCTTCCTATTTCTAGCCTTTGAAAGAGATGACAGAAAATTTGTAAAATTTTTTCATTAAATGTTTGGTAGAATTTACCAGTGGACTTTTCTGGACCTGATGCTTTTATTTTTCTCTGCCTTAGTTTCTGCAAACTAAATATGAGCAGAGAATAATACCTTCTTGTATTTGTGATCATACTTAAAGAAAATGATGGGTTAATATCTTCAGTAGTTCTTTATAATAAAAATAAGCTATCCATACTCTAGGAATTTGATTAATATTTTCTAATTTTCACAAAAGCACTATATACTCTTTCCTCACTTTTATGAATTCATTTTTTATGTGGCATACCAGACAATTGCAGATTGTTATAGTGTTACTTCTCTATTTCTTGTATACTTTCCCCATTAGTCTTTGTACAACACTAAAAATAATTTTAAAAATTAATTGCATCTAGATTTTAGATAGGAATTATTCATATTTTGGAAGCCAATATCTCTCTCCTAGATATTTTTCTCCTTTATTATTTTCCACTGCTAGATAAAAATAAAAGCATCTTTTTGCTAAAGGTGGACGTAATTCTTTTCTTATCTGACAATTGTTGAAAACTAGAGTGAAGCAGCTTATAAGTACAGCTTTTGGTTTTCATGATTCTTGCTATCTTTAAAAGCAGGATAGACTATTTAATTAGTTATGGGCTTCTCTACTGCATATTTTTAAAATCTTGGTTTTGATTAAAATGGTACTTTTCAGTTTTAGATTAAAATTCCTTTTATGTTGAAGCATTTTAAAATCTTTACAAATAAACATGTGTAATGCATATAAGAAAATTCTTAGGTATTACTCTCAAAATTTAACATTGATTAATGTTATTTAATATATGATTCATACTCAACATTTTTCAGTTGATCCCCAAATATTCTTTATAGCTGTTTTTCCCCTACCTTGAACCAATCAAGAGTTATGCTTCTCTGGGCCTCTCTGGTGGCACAGGGGTTAAAGTCTCAGAGCTATCAAGCTATTGCCAGCCACTGTGGCATAAGTTTGATCCCTAGCCAGGGAGCTAACCCACATGGTGCAGCAGACTTCTCCTGTCTTGCCTGCTGCTCCCTTCATAATGTGTTTCAGTAGATCCACCTGTTCTGCTCCCCACTCTGTCTCTGGTGAATCCTTTCACCCCCTGAACCTCAGTCCTACTCCCCACTTCTTGTATGTATAAATAAAATCTTTAAAAAGGAAAAGCAGTTATGCTTTTCTGTTGTCTCTTTACTCTTATTTAATTAAAAAAACTATTGGCTTTTTTTTCTTTTATGGCATTAAACATGTTTGGAGAGTCTCACAATCTGAATTTATCTGGATAGTTACATGATTTTTTCTTAATGATTACATCCACAGTAAACACACTAGGATAGTGATGGTGTGTGCTTCTCATTGCATCATATTAGGAAGCACCAAAATTATGTCAGTCTGTCTCATAATTGTGGATGCTAAATATAATCACTTCATTATGGTGATATTTACTAGATTGCTCTGTGTAAAAATAATCTCTATACTTTGTAATTAGTACGTAATTTGTGGCAAATACTTAGATCCATGTGAATAACACATCCTATCCCATATAACACTTCATCCTGTGATTTAGTAGCTAGTGAAAATTTTCCCTTAATTTACTTGCAAAATGGTGATGTTCTTCTACTTGTCATTAACAAAATGTTAAGATTCTTTTCTATATCACTCGTAAGAAATTATTTCATAAGAAGGCAAGCTCCATATTTTAGCTTGTATATGCTTTTCATAATAACATATACTGTGTTGTATTAGAAAATTTAATTTTTTTATATTTCTTTGTCACTTTTGACCAGGGGGACCTGGGCGATCTACTATGCCAACTCCAGGAAACACTGCAGCTTTTCGTGCTTCTCTCTGGACCAATATGGAGAAACTTGTGGATCATATTTGCACTGTTTGTGGACAGGTAAATATTTTAGAGGGTGGAGAGAACATTAAATATTGATAAACTTTTGGTTATTCCAAGATGTCTGACCTTGGGCAGGTTTCTTAAAATCTCTGAACATTCCAGACCAGATGGACTTAATAAACATTTATAGGGCACTGTAAACCCCCCCCCCCCAAACTGAGTATATATCCTTCTCTAATACACAGAAAACATTCTTGGGTAGATCACATGTTGCATCATAAAACAAGTGTTAGTAAATTCATGAAGATTGACATTATGTTGTGTCTTCTCTGATCACAATGGTATCAAATGAGAAATAAAACACAAAAAAGTGGGGAAAAGTCTCCAGTATGTGGTGACTGAACAGCATAGTACTGAATGACTATTGGGTTATGAAGAAATCAAAGGAGACATTTAAAAATACCTGGAGACAAATGAAAATGAAGATAGAACTACCAGATATGGGTTTCAGCAAAAATAATGCTAAGGGATACATATATAGCAATACAAGCCCACATTAAGAAATAAGGCACAACTCATATAATCTAACCTTACAGGAAAAGAACCAACAAAATTAAAAGCCAGAGGAAGCAAGAAAATAATAAAAATTAGAGCAGAAATAAACAAAATATAATAAAAAGATAGCCCAAAAGATTAATGAAAGCAAAAGCTGGTTCTTTGAAAAACTATCAAAATACAAAACTTCTAGCAAGACTCACTAAGAAAAAAAGAAGAGAACACTCTAATAAGTAGAATCAGAAATGAAAGAGAAGTTACAAGACATCACAGAACTGCAGGGGATCATAAGGGAACACTATGAAGATCTTTATGTTTATAAATTGAACAATCTACAAGAAATGGGCAAATCCTTGGAAGCATATACCCTTTTGAGACTGAATCAGGAAGAAGTAAAAAACCTGAACAGAGCAATCACAAGCAAGAAAATTGATACACTGTTGGTGGTAATGTAAACCTTATGGAAAACAGTATGGGGATATCTCAGAATATTAAAATTAGAACTACCATATGATCCAGCCATTTCATTCTTAGCTGTCTACCTGGAGAATGCAAAAACACTAATTTGAAGGAATATGTGCACTCCTATGTTCATTGTAGCGACATTTTAACATAAGCACCCAAAAACAGATGAGTAGGATAAGAAGATGTATATATACATGATGGAATACTACTCATCTCTCAAAAAGATGAAATTTTGCTATTTGTGACAGCATGGATGTAACTGAAGGGGATAATTCTAAGTGAAATAAGTCAGGAAAAATACAAATGCTGGATGAAATCATTCATATTTTGAATATAAGGAAATAAAACAGGAATAAACTCTTCCAAAATAAATCTTAGAAATCTGAATATAGAATTGAGGCTACCAGAGGGGGAGGGTGGGAAGGCTGCTTAATGGAATATGGTAGAGGATTAGAGGTTCTTAGGTGGTGTGTGTGGTGTGGTAAATATATCTGAAGAGGTGACCCTATTACCCTAAACCTTGTAAATTTTGTAAAGCAGTATTACCTGAATAAAAGATATAATTAAAAATATATAATTTGTCATTTAAAAAGGCAAAAAAATAATCTCTGAGCATTCAAAATATCTATATAATTATAGATCAAAATTATATATAAAGGTTATAAATGTATGTAAAGGTTGTAGCAAAATGCCATTTCTCTTCCTTTGATGTTTCTTAGTGCCTTCGGTTTGCATTTGTCTTACTTGAAAATACTCAGTTATATATATTCTCCCTCTCTTTCCTGTTTTAGGTTCAACATCTACAAAAAATATTAGCCAAAAAAAGGGATCCTGTTTCTCACATTTGTTTCATTGAAGAAATAGTTAAGGTATGTTTAAATGAAAATATTCTCTCTCTTGAAGAATATAGGCCTAGGTTATAATACAGCATTGTGTTCCTACCTTACAGAGTAGTTACCTGTCACATAGCTATAGAGAAGTGTCTTTGTAGACAACCTTACATTTTTGTTATAGTATATGCATGAGCACATTTGTTTTTTTAGTACATTCAGCCCTAATACTATTTATAGGTTAATTTCTGAAATGTATGAAGTATTCCCATTTTCTGTTATATAAATAATTTATTATAAATATTTTTAAGTTCTATAGATAATAGATCTGAGGGAAGGGAACAAGAGAGGGAGAGCGTAGAAAACGGGGTTGGGGGAGGGAGAGGAGAGCACAGTGAACTATGGTAGAGGCCTGTGGGTACTTTGGTGGTGGGAAAACTATGGTAACCACAACTAAGGGGAGGAATCCTGTATTGTGAAAAAATAAACAAAGGATGTTTAATAAATAAAGAGTTCTATAGGTAAGATGCAAATTTTTTATAATGGTTCAGTTAGTAATTATTATGATGTTTTGTAAAGTTTTAACTGAATATGGTAGGATTTATTCAGTTGTTATTTTTCAAAAAGGACATTGTTGTATTAAGTTTCCGTACTGTTCCATAGTGTTCAATACTGTTGTGAAATCTCCCTTTTGTCATGGGTCATGTGAATTCTTCCCATGGCTCATGAATGAGTCTACATTTTATTCATTTGTTTTGATTTGTTTTATGATTGATTAAATAATTATTCTATTTAAAAACACCTAGTGCTCCAAAGAAAAATGTTCCTTTGAGTATTCAGTGTCATGGTTTGATAGTTTCCTTTTTTAAGTTCAAAATTTAACATTTTTTTAAAGATTTATTTTTATTTATTTTTGCATACAAGAACTGGGGTGTAGGACAGAGGTGCAGTGGGTAAGAGGATTCACTAGAGACAGTGTGGGGAGCAGAACAGGTGGATCTACTGAAATACACTACTGAGGGGAGCAACAGGTGAGACAGGAGAGTGCCCTGCTGTGCCCTGGGGGTTTGCTCCCTGGCCAGGGGTCAAACTCATGCCTCAGTGGCTGGTGATAGCTTGATAGCACTGAGAATTTAATCTCTGCGCCACCAGGGAGGCCCCCAAATTTGAAATATTATATGTAGTGTGTTGGACATCAGCTAAATCACCCAAATTTGTTAATATGCTGGGAGGATTCACAGCACTCACCATATAGTCTTGGCTCTGATTTATTACAGTGAAAGCATATGAAGGAAACAAAATCAACTGAGGGTAAAGTGCTGCACAGTTTGAAATCTAGAGGAAACCACATCTAAGCTTCCAAGTATTTTCTCTTACTGGAGTTAGACAGGATGTCCTTAATTTCAGCAGTGAATTGTGAGTGTGTATGAAATATCTTCTGAGGAAGTTTACCTTGAGCCTAGGAATCTAGAGTTTTCATCAAGAGTCAGTTACTGCCTTAAACATACCAAAATTTAGGTTTCCAAAAAAAAGAATATTCATCATATACCATATTTGTACAGACAGTTTAGATATAGTGGGCACTCTTATCAGTTACAAGAATCATGGGAGCACTCTCAAAATCCTAGTAAAGGTGCGAGACAAGTGCCAACCTTTCAAAGCAGACTCTTTTTGCTTATAGCAGTCTCATCAGCTGTGTTAACTTTGTTTTGCATATCGACTTATATTAGTACTTACCTACTTACATTAACCTGATTTTTTTCTTTCAATTGTGTGAAAGAAACAATAAGATATTTTTAATCCATTTGTATTAATATTTTACATTTACTGGTGGGTGGGGTAACTAATAGCAGACATTTGTTTTTCTAGGCAAGTAACTGCACATGCAGTGTTATCATCATTCATTTCTTTTAATTTTGTCCATCTTTCTGCCCAAATTACTTAAATTAGTCTTTATGTGGAGTGGCTTGATTTTAAGCTTTTATTGTATAATCCTTTGAATCTGTTTTTATTCCTTTTTGATAGCTTAATTAATAATCTAACAATATAAGAGCAGCTATAATGAAACCATATTCTAATGAAAAAAGAAAAGATTAAAAAATTAAAAAGGGTAGTGCCATTTACAAATGCTTATGTTTGTAATACATTGGCAAAATTTCTATGTAAAAACTATTCAGTTGTTAACAATTGTAGTAAATAAACACTGGCAACTGGATGAGATTTCCGTTTTAATTGAATAGCTATTAAAAAGGATTATTAAGAATAGGAATATATGCTTTCATTTTGTTGACCCTTTTCATTTACTTACAAAATTTCTCACTAAATTAAAATGAAACCAATAAAGATTGCTTTTTCAAACATTATTTTAGACTACCCAAGAATATTCACACATAAAGCACATGTGCATGTTTTAATTAAATATCCAGTGTAGTAGATATTTTTTCTTTCAGGGTAAATATTTATGAAAAAAAATTCAACCCCTTTTGGAATTCATTGCATTCATTCTTCCATACTTAGAAAATATCGGTTATTTGTGAATAGTGCAAAATAATTTCTGACCCTACATAGTTGAGAAAGAAAATAGCACAAGAATTTCACTATATTTATTGCATTTTCCTTAAATAGTATTTTTATTGTAAGGCTATAAGCAAATTTTTTTTATAATTTCATAACTACCATGTGAGAACATTTTTATGATAGTTAAAATAATTATCACTAGCAGTAGACTCTTTGTAAAAGGTGTTATAGGATGATTGAGACCCTAATCTGGTACTCTTAAGATACTCAAAAAGTTTTTAACTTGAGTAAATGATGATAGGTCATCATGATGTCTTCGGTCATTAAAAGTGATACCTGGACATATAGCTTGGTTAAAAGTTCTTTCTTCAGTGACTTTTGCCTTTTAAACTAATGGATATGTAGTTTAAAAATTAAAACAGTATAATAATTTAAGATGAAACAGTATTAAAATTAGGCCATTATACTTTCTACAGTATACATTAAAACTTAATGTTTTTTTTTTTAGCAGGGAAGTAATTGCTAACAATTACCTTTTTAAAATTGAAATCTGGGGACTTCCCAGGTGGTCTAGGGATTAAGTCTCAGTGCTATCACAGCTGAGGCCTGAGTTCCATCCCAAGCCAGGGAGCTAACCCACATATGGGATAGCAGACCTCTCCTGTCTTTCCTGCTGAAATATACTCCCTCAGCAGTGTATTTCAGTAAATCTGCCTGTTCTGTTCCCCACTCTGTGTCTCACCCTCTGCATCTCTGGCCTACACCCCACTTTTTCTACACACACAAAAAAATTAAACAAATAAATAAATAAAATTGAAATCTATCTAGAAATCTTTTTTTAATTTATGCATTAAAGTGTGTATAAGTAGTAGTCCATGTTTTGAAATTCACTGAAAGCTGAATTGGTAGTTTCTCTTTGGCTTATAGTATGGAATATAAACAAAATAACACTATGAATTTCATGTCATTTAGGAACAATAGGATGCCATTTTCTAGGTTTCTTTGTTTTTAAAGTATTTTTTAATGCCTGTGTAATTCACTCAGCTCTCATGGAATTTCCATATTTGATTTTTCTCTTGTTACATTTCTACAAAAAAAAGTTTTCTATTTCTCTTTGTTAAATATTTATTGTAATTATCATTTTGTTGCAGCTTAATACTTACATATTTTAAGAAAATTTGATGATCATTCTTTAAGCAACTTTAGGTTTACAAAAAAAGCAGAAATTACATCTGTTATTACTTTATCATAATATCTGTTATGCATTATGGAAAACTCATGGTTGAACAACACAATAAGCTAATGTAAACTGTGGATTATAGTTAATAATATGGAAATAACAGTGGTTCATCAGTTGTGACAAATGCATCACATCTCTGCAGGGTGCATAATATTTTATGCAAATGCTTAATTTCATGTATCCACCATTACAGTATCATACAAAATAGTTTCACATCCCTAAAAATATCTCTATATGCTCCGCTTATTCATTCTTTCCCTATTTCTCTCCCTAACCCTTGGTAACCACTGATCTTTTTATTGTTTTTATAGTGTTGCTTTTTCAGGATGTCATATAATTGGATTTATGTATAGGTACCCTTCAGCCTTTTCTTTCAATTAGCAATATGCATTTAAGGTTCTTTTATGTTTTTTCATGGCTTGACAGCTCATTTCTTATTTTTCACTGATTGTTATTCTGTTATATCAGTACACTTTGCTTATATCCACTCATCTATCTCGGACATCTTGTTGCTTCCAGTGTTTGATGATTATGAAAAAACTGAAGTCAATATTCTGTGTAGGATTTTGGTATGGACATAAAATTTCAAAGCATTTGAGTAATTACCAAGGAGGATACTTGCTGGGTCGTTTTGTTAGACTGTGTTTAGCTTTGGAAGAAACCATTGAACTGTCTTCTAACATGACTATCATTTTGCGTTTTCACTATCACAGGAAGGAGAGTTCCTTGCCAACATTTGATATTGTTAGTGTTTTGGATCTTAGCTATTCTAACAGGTGGATAGTGGTATCTCTTTGTTTTAATTTTTTTCCCATAGATTTTTAAAAAATTATGTTTATGAAAAAACTTTATTAAGGTTCTAAGACCTATCTGTGGGAAAATGAACTGTCCTACCAGTTTTAGTCATTATTTAATAAGGTATATCTGTTTTAGTATCCAAGTGCTTAAAATATTCTAAAATAATTTTTAATAAGGTATAGTGTTAGCAATTTGGAAAGCCAAATCAAAAAAGATTTCCTTAATGAACATCTATTTAAACAGTGACAAAGATAGTACAGTGATTAAGAAATCGGGCCTCCTGCCCTATTATCAAATTGCTAAGCTTTGCCTCCATGATTGTGCAAAGAATATCAAATATCACATGAGGATGGTAATACCACATATAGAACTGAAGTGTTCTGACAAAAATGACATTGTCTTGGTAATTTGCTATCATGATTCTTATTTCAATCCTGTTTTTAAGCTTTGAAACTTTTATTTAGGGGCTTCAAACTGACCTTGTACTACTACTATATAAGAAAATCACTTTAGTCTAAAAGTTCTAATAACATAATATCCTTGTACACTAATTCATGCACAATATCAGAAATTTAATTTAGGAAATCATGCATCCTTAAATAGGCAGTATGAGAAATTTACTACGAATGTCACAATTATATATCATACTTGACTAAAGAATCATGGGCTTATGACCTACCATTTGATAATTTGGTAACTATAAAAACAGTGAGAGTGATTTTCCTAAGCTTTGTTCTTGTCTTATGAAAATTACTTTCAATATTCTTTCTTTAGGTAATAAAAAATGGTTTTACTTAAAAACGTTTATTTTTGAAGTTAGTACTCCCAATTCTGCTTTGGTTTTTGCTAAGATACTTGATTCCAGATGACAGAGAGAGCTGTACATTTTAATATTCAAAATCTAATCTTAGAAATGTTCAAGAGGAGAAAAAAAATCCCACATGATGATAGTTTCTGCAGTGCTTTCTTAATTCGGAAGGTTTTGCAATAGATGTCCATCGTATTATAGAATGCATCAAAGTTTAAAGAGGGCATTAATTGGTTCAGTATAATGTAAAATGGGACCAATTATATTAGATGTAACAAATCTTAGGAATATAGTTCAAATATAGAGACTTTCAAAGGCTTTTTCTTAATGTAACTAATTCTAACTTCTGCTTGTTGAATAAATGTTCTGCTAACTTGTGAAATTAAAGTATTTCAGTTAATACCATAATTGAAGATACATTTCACACCTATCAGGATTTTTATGACACTTAAATATGGGAAATACTTTTTATATTGTATTTTTATAGTAAACATAAAAGAATAAATCATTTCAGTTTAAATTAGAATTTTAGGCTGTTAATTAGATATCAAAAGTTAAATTTTTATATCTTCTAAAGTCAATTAAGAGTTATAGTATCTGGAGCCTCCCCTGTGGCGCAGCGGTTAGATGCTGGGCTGCTGAGCTGCCTGGCAGCGCTAACGCGAGTTGGAAACATAGCGGAAGATTCCCACATGGTGCAGCAGACCTCTCCTGCCTCGCCCACTGCTGCCCTCAGCAGTGTGTTTCTGTCCTTCTGCCTGTTCTGCTCCCCACTCTGTCTCTGGTGAACCCTCTCACCACCCCATGCCTCTGGTCTGTACCCCAGCTTGTATGCATAAATAAATAAATCTTAAAAAAATATAAAAAAAGAGTTCTAGTATCATTATGTAACCATCAATACTGTATATAACATAATGTTTGAAAATGAATGTAGCAAATTGTTGACAAATTATACAGAATTCACACAGTGGCAAACAGGTTGTAGAGTCTCATCTGCAGAATTAAATGAGTTTAACTGTATGTGGGAGTGTAGATGTGATACTTTCATTTTCTAAGCCAGAAATTTTTATCATTGAATAGAATCTTGAAATCATGTGTGTAGGATGTATTAGGGTAAATTTGGAATGTATTGAGCATTTTGAGCAACTATAGTATCAATAAGAATTTTAGCTATGAAAAAGATGTTTTCTCTTGCCCTTTTAGACATAGCAGATTATTTGATTTGACTATTGATGATTTGAGTAAAAAGTCTATCAATAAGCTTATTAAATTGGTAAGTTAGATACTGTCAGTAAAGACTCTTAAAGACTAGAAGATATACAATTTTACTTGTTCGGGGGGCTGGATATTCTTAAGCTGCCTCTTGCTACAGTGCAAATAAAATGTAGATAAATTAGTAAATAAGAAAAGCATATATTCTTTTTATTGATGAAACATTCGTTTAAAACAGGGTAGAATCTCATGGTAGTTTCTCACCTCAGCAAATGTATTTTTAACCACCTCTGAAAGGAAATAAAATATGATAATTCAGACACATTTATAAAATATTATTGAATGCTTTGCTGGGCACTGGGATAAAACTTTGACCAAAGTAAAAGCTGTCCTCCCCACCTGTTTTCCTGTCATAGTTCCCTTTGAGGAACCCTTCACAGGTACTTACTTGCAGTTTGTAGACATAATAACAGAAAATTTGTCTCTTAATAGTTTTTAGTGACAAAATACTACCAAGGAAGGAAAGCTTAAAATAGGACATCCTAAGGAAAAATGCTGTAGTAGTTTGTTCTTGGTGTAAAAAAATATTGGACTAATAAAACTGAGCTTTTTCTTAACAGTAGTAGGTTTCTCTAACCAGCAGTCAATTATTATTTTTTCTTTTACTTCCTCAAAGTTCTATATGGTATCAATTGGTTTATATTAGGGATTTGAACATTCTTTAAAATATATTTTATTAATATAGCATTGCATTATAACATATTTCAGGTGTACATCATTATGAATCAACATTTGTATGTACCTCACTACACTAAAATCCAATTAGTCTTTCCAAAACTACTTAAGTACAATTGAAAAACAATAGCTTTCTTAAATAATTCTGTAGGAGTACTTTAGTTACATATAATGTGTACTTCTATATTCTTTTACAAAAAGGGAACAAATCCTGAATTAGGCTGCTTTTTCAAATAACAAAATAATGCTAAAATGTAATTGTTTTCTACATTAAGATTTGACATATGGTAATTTTATTTTTAATTTTTTGTGGCGCCTCCATGTTGTTTTTATAGTTGCTACACCATCTTACATCCCCTTAACAGAGTACAAGGGCTCCAGTTTTTCACATTTTCACCAACAATTGTTTTTCCTTTTTCTTTTTTTGATAGCAGTCATCCTAGTATGTGTGAGGTATGATATATCATTATGATTTAGATCTGCATTTCTTGATCTGTATTGATATTGAACATCTTTTCATATGCTCTTTAACCACTTGCATATCTTTTATGGAGAAATGTCTACTTAAGTCCTTTATGCAATTTCAAATCAACTTAGCTGTTTTTTGTTATTTTCGAGTTGGAGGTATTCTTTATTAATCCCTCTCAGTTACATGGCTTGTTACTTGCCTTTTTACTTTGTTGATTGTTTTCTTTGCCACACAGAAGTTTTTAAGTTTACTGTAATCCCATTTGTCTATTTTTGTGTCATATTCATGAAATACAAATATTTCAAATCCAGTGACATGAAGCTTTTCTCCCATTTTTTAAAAAAGGAGTTTTGTAATTGTAGTTTTTACAGATAGGATCTGAATTAATTTTTTGTACATGGTGTAAGATAAGGTCTGAGTTATGTAGTCTTGACATCCTTGTTGAAGATAATATGGTAATGCACATGAATGTTTATTTTTGATGTCTGTTCTGTTTCTTTGGTTTATATGTCTGTCTTTATAAGAGTACCATCCTGTTCTGATTACTATAGCTTTTTGTAATATGTTTGAAATCAGGGAGTCTGAAACCTGCAAACTTGTTTTTCTTTCCCAAAACTGTTTCGCATTTTTTGAAATTCCATATGCATATTAAGATTTTTTTTCAATTCTATAAAAATTCCATTGGGATTTTGATAGAGATTAGAGTGAACTATACATCTCATTGGGTACCACAGACATCTTAACAATATTAAGTCTAGTACTTTGGATACAGTAGAGGTTTTTCCATTTATTTGTGTCATCTTTAATTTCTTTATACCTATTTTGTAGTTTTCAATGTGCTATTTTACCTCCTTGGTTAAGGTTATTCCTAAATGCTTTATCCTTTTTCTTTTCTACAGCATACTCAATAACTTTTATTTTTAAAATTTCTTTCCGAATTATATTTATTGAGGTGAAAGTTGATTTACATCATTGTATTTGTTGTAAGCTCAAACCTGTACAATTGTATGTTTTCATACCATGCTTACCACCAAAGCCCCAATACTCTTCTTCCATGTTCTTGATGCTATTCTAAATGAGCTGGTTTTCTTAATTTCCTTTTTCATATTGGTCATTGTTAAATATAGTAACACAACTGATTTTTGCATGTCAATTATATATCCTGCCTTTTGATGAATTCTTTTCTTAGTTTTAACAGGTATTTTTGTGGACTCTTCAGGGTTTTCTATATATAAAATAATATCTGAACATAGAGATAATGTTGAAACTTTGTTTCCAATTTGGATGCCTTTTATTTATTTCTCTTTTCTAAGTGCTCTGACTAGGGTTTCCAGTATCATGTTGAATAGAAGTGGTGAAAATCAACATCCTTTCCTTGTTCTTAATCTTTTAGGAAAATCTTAGTTTTTCACCATTATGATGTTAATTATGGTATTGATATATATGGCTTTTATTATGTTGAGGTAATTGCCTTCTTAATGTGTTGAAAAGTTATATCATAAAAGATTATTGAATTTTTTTCAAATGCTTTTTGTGCATCAGTTGATCAGATGATCATATGGTTTTCATCATTCTGCTAATGTGTGGTACATTAAAATAGTTAGTTCTTTATTGAAAAACATCTATTTAGGGCCTCTCTGCTGGCACGGGGGTTAAGTCTCAGCACTGTCAAGCTGTCACCAGCCACTGTGGCATGAGTTTGATCCCAGGCAGGGAGCTAACCCACATGGTTCAGCAGACCGCTCCTGTCTTGCCTGCTGTTCCCCTCAGTAGAGTACTTCAGTAGATCCGCCTGTTCTGTTCCCCACTTTGTCTCTAGTGAATCATCTCACCCCCACACCTCTGGCCTATACCCCACTTCTTGTATGTATAAATAAAATATTTTTAAAAACCTATTTAAAACATGTCTTTTAAAATTAACGTTCATGGTGTACAGTACACATATTGCAGAAAATATTGGGAGTTTGAATATTTTATAATCATTGCATTATGAAATTAACAGTTACTTGATTTGCCTTATTTTTATGACATACAATGCCCACTTAAGTAAGTTCAAAGCAAAAAACACATAAAAAATTACAATGAAAATAGAAGTGTGCACAGGTATAAAAGTCAGAAGAATTTTTCATTGGTAATTTTCTTCATATATAACCTTGAAAATTAGAAGTTCATTTGTTACGAACACAAAACTAAACCAGAAAAAATGGTTTTCCTAATTCTTTTCTTATGACGGTTATCTTATTGCATATTGGCCATATTTGATTTTATGCTTTTAGGTGAACTATATGAAATTGAAATTTTTCTATTTTATACACTATCAGCAATTAGATATTGTACACTAAGCAAATAGAAGTACCTTAAAAGTACTTAGTAAAATTTTTAGAAGTGTGATTCAGTCTTATTACTGGTATTAAAATGCTTTATCCTATTTTAAAAAAATGATATGTGGACTAATACTTTTCTTATTAGTGATTACTTTTTAAAACATATATTCCAAATTGAATGACAGTATTGTGCTAAGCCGAGTAGTAGTCATTTCTGTGATTTTTTTTTAATTGTATCTGTGCTTCTGGCAATCCTGTTTTGTAATGATGAATTACTTTCTGGTGGTCATTTTTGGTCTAAGCATGCTTTATCCATCATTTTGTTATAGACACACGAATTTCCTTCTGTATACCTAAGGATAGTGATGATGATAAATATAATAATAACTAACACTTACTGAGGGTTTATGATACATCAGGTACTGTCCCAAGACCTGACTTATAATCCTCATAATAATCATACAGTGGTAGGTACTGCTATCATCTCCTTTTTTACAGATAGAAAGAAGGTGCAGAATATTAATCAGTTGTTCATCACAGCTAGTAAGTAGCAGAGTAGGATGATAACTAATTACTTGAGCATAAGACATGACTTGAGTCATCTATGTATTTGTACTTAATAATTCCATTGTTTGGTAGATATCTTAGGAATTTTTCTATAAACATGTTTTTAATAAATTTTCACTATTATATCTTATCCATTATAATTTTTAAAAGAAATTAATATATTCCCCTTTTCTGGGCTTCACAGGATGGACAATCTGAAATCTTGTATACTTTTTGGAATTCAGTTACTCAAGCACTTTCTTCTCAATTTCACATGGCAACAAATTGTAAGTAAACTGTTTTCAAGTTCATTACAAGTTTTTCAGTTACTTTAAAACTTAATATCAAGAACTTTTGCTTGATGGTTGACATATCTTTTTAAAATTACTGCCTAATTGACTTCTAATTTGTATTTAGAATAAAACTCTCCAGAAGAATAAGTTCATTTTTCATGTTTCAAATACAGAAGGTTTTTGTCTTAATTGTTCCTATATAAAGAGTGTAAAGCAGTTGATTTTGAAAAATTTAGTTAATACTAGTAGAATTACTTTAATTCTTAAGCTAAAAGGTATTAAAATGCATAGACGTTTTAACTTTTTTCTTATTGTTAAACATGAAGATTTCATGAATAGTTAAAATACCTGCATCATGAATTAATATATATGACCTGTAAAACTTTTTCTTAATTTGTTATTATTATGAAATAATGGCACAGGTAGTTCTAAACATATACAAACTAGTGAACATCTTATGAATGCTATTGTCTAATTATTGAATATAAAAGCATTGATGTACCTAGACTTTTTAAAAGGACTTAAAGCGTTTATATATAATTAAATTTATATTGACAAACATAGTACCTAGAAATACCTAGTATCTAGAAAATGTTAACACTGTTATAGTACTCATTGGCAATGCCAGGTTAAACAAATCATACTACCTGACTTCTTACGTCATACTAAAGTATGCAGCAAGGTAGTGATCACCTTGAAGGCCTTCATATTTGTCAAAACAGAACTTAAGCAGAGAGTTTTTGTAGGACTCATTCTTTGTTTTACTTCTACAAATCACATTACTGAGAGAATACTGTCCATCGCCCTATATCTCCCCATAATTGTTTTAGTCAGCTGTTTTTAGAAATAGTTTTAAACAGAAAATTTTGTGTTAGAACAACTGTTTACATCCACATAACCACCATCACAATTAAGATATAAAACATTTCCATCACCCCTAATTTTTCTCATGTACTTTGTAGTTAATCCTTTGCTCCCACTGCTTGGTTCCTGGAAACTAATGATCAGTTTTCTGGCAATGAAAGTTAACTTTTTTCTAGAATTCTATAAAATTATAATTATGTGTCCTTTTATGTCAACATTTCCTTTTTATTCCTGGTTTGTATCCTGTTGTATAGATGTAGACAATCTTTTGTTAGTCCATATCTCGGTTGGGGGATAATTGATTTGTTATAGTTTGAGGTTACCATGAAAATAGCTATTATTTATATACAAGTCTTTTGCAGATATTTATCTTCATTCTAGGTAAGTATATAAGAGTGGAATCTCCTGATCATTTAATAAGTATGTTTTGAACTTTAATAATAACTGTCAAACTATATTTTTTATTGTTATTTTTATTTATGTATTTTACTTTACTGTGTATTCCCTGTAGGTTTCCTACCACCCCTTCACCCGTGAACCATCACTACAGTCCTCTGTGCTCCTTTCTTCCCCATTCTGAGCCCCAGTCCTCCCCCCTCTCTTGCTGATTTTCGCTCTTGTATTTAACCACCAAACTATTTTCTTAAGATGTTTTTATATATTCTGGATTCAGAACCCTTTCTCAGAAGTATATTTTGCATATATGTTCCCCTTGGTTTGCCTTTTCATTCTCTTCACAGTATTTCCCAAGTATTAAACACTTTCAATTTTGATAAATTTTAATTTATCAATTTTTCTTTGATAATGTGCATTAGACTTTTTATTTTAACCTAGAAATCTTTAAGCAGGGAAATTTTACCTGCTATATTTTAATCTTTTAATTTTACTTGATTTTTTTGGAAGTAACTTTTTTATATGCATGTGGATCTAAAAGATTGTGCTTTACCTATTGACTGTCCTGGTAGTTTGTTGAATATTATTTGGTTATCTATGTGAAACATTATTTCTGAACTCCTCCCTCTTTTTTTTTTTTTTTGCATGTTTGTGTTACTATAAATACCATACAGTTTTAATCACTAAAGTGTAAAGCCTGTTTTATCTTTACTATCAAAATAATTTTGGTTATTGTAGACTCTTTTTTTTTTAAGATTTATTTATTTTTGCATACAAGCTGGGGTGTAGGCCAGAGGTATGGGGCGGTGAGAGGGTTCGCCAGAGACAGAGTGGGGAGCACAACAGGCAGATCGACTGAAGTACACTGCTGAGGGGAGCAGCAGGTGAGGCAGGAGTGGGAGTGCATAAAAATTGGAGAGGAGAGGTCTGTTCCACCATGTGGGAATTTGCCTGGCCAGGCATCGAACTCAAGCCGCAGCAGCCAACAGCTCCACAGCGCTGCACTTAACCTGTTGCGCCACCAGGGAGGCCCTATTATAGACCCTTTCTATCTTCTTTAAATATTTCAGAATTAGGTTGTTTCCATAAAATCATCTCCTAGCATTTTGACTAGGATTGCATTGACTCTATAGATCAGTTTGCAAAAGGCATATCTTAACAATATTAACTCTTTTGGTCCCCAAGTGTGATAGGTCTTTTACATTTTCCCTTATCAGTGTCTTATAGTTTTTAATACATAGGTCTAAGAATTCTTTTCTGAGATATATTACTGTCATATTTTGTCTATTACTGTTGTAAATGGTATTCTTTTAAAATTTTACCTTGAATTTTGTGTGTTAACCTTGTATTGATAGCCTTACTAGTTCTAGTAGTTGTTGGAAATTAACTCTTAGAAATTTCTGTATCAATAAGCATGAGGTCTACAAATAAAGACAGTTTTAGTTCTTTTCCAACATGGGTTCCTCTCATTTTTTTTTTCTTACTGCACTAGTACTTCTAAAACAATGTAGAGTTGAAAATTTTTTTTACCAATTTCCATTCTTAGTGAAAAGTGTTTAGTCAACCTCAGTATGATCCTAACTTAGATTTTTCAGTGGTGCTCTTAATCAGATACAGGATTATTCCATTTATTTTTTATGCATGAGCTTGATTGGTTCTAACACTGCAGAACTGAATATGAGTACTGTTTTCATCAGCAGCTATTAAGTGCTAGAGTCACATTAATTACACCAGAATGGGCAAATATTGCCCAAATAAAATTCTGTTGTTAAACCTGAGATCATTCAAGTTCAAATACAGAGACACAATTTTTTTGGTGCCCCTCTATTTATTTGAAATGTGTGCCCTTTCTTCCAACTTGATGTTTTAAACTTATGTTTTACAAAATCCAAAGGAAAATACAGTAGAAATCAATGTGATAGAGGTTATATTGCATAAGAGTAACATATACAAAATTATAAGTAAGATTAAGGAAAGCCAAAAATTAGACATTTGAAACTTGCTTGTTACTTGTTGGAACTGGCCCTACACTAAGAGTTATGTAAATATACAGTTATTTTCAAGTAGATTAATTATGTTATGTTGCTTTAACATATTCTTTTGACCTTTAAAACTAATGAAAAACCCTACACCTGTATTATTCCCTTATAATAGAAACATATGCTGTTGCTACCTGCAATGCTATCACTCTCAAATAACTTAGTGAATAAAAGGAAATAAAGTGGGCCTCCCTGGTGGTGCAGCAGGTTAAAGCGCTGCGCTGTGGAGCTGTGGAGCTGTGGAGCTGTGGAGTTGCCGGCAGCGGCGATGCGAGTTCTACTCCCGAGATTCCCACATGGCGTGGCAGACCTCTCCTGCCTCGCCTGTTGCTCCCCTCAGCAGTGTATATCTGTTGATCTGCCTGTTCTCCTCCCCACTCTGTCTCTGGTGAACCCTCTCGCTGCCCCACGCCTCTGGCCTGCACCCCAGCTTGTATGCATAAAATTTTTTAAAAATTTTAAAAAAAGGAATAAAGTGAACGAGTAACATATCGAGGAGAAATAATAGGACTTAGAAGATTCATGCAGTTGAACTCTTAGCCAGCCAGCCAGCTTGCTAGCAAAAAGAGATAATTTCCATTGAGGAAGGTCCTGTGATCACCAGTAACCTCTGTCTTATCCAGGGCTACAGTGGGAAGTTGCTTGTTCTTCATTTTTGCTTTAGCCATGTTATAATTCCCAAAATCAAAATATTTTTGCCCCTTCTGCATTGTTTACTCAAGAAATATGAACCTCTAGGTTTTTGCCCCCCTTGAGGATACATTGCTTTTAATTTTGTTTCTGTTTCTGTTCTCTAAACTAGTCACTATTATTATCTTCCATCTCCTTTTGCTCCTCCGCTTCTCAGCTGTTTCTTTTGTTTGTTTTGGATTTTGATATGCTTAGTTTTTTGTTTGTTAACATTTACTTACTGATTTAGCCTTTTCTAATTTGTGCTGTAAGTTCTTCCATAAGGAGTATTTTAGATGCATGTCAAAAATCACCTTACAATTTTTTCGAACTTATAGAAAAATTGAAAGAATAGTGAAATGATGAGGGACTGTGGTGATGGCTCAAGGTGCTATGGTGGTGGGAGAACTACAGGGCGTTACCCCTGAGGGGAGAATCAAATACTGTCCAAAAATTGACAATGATGTAAGAAAATAAATTTTACAAAATTTTACATGTAATTACATAGTCCTTAAATATATACCATTTCCAAAGAGGTTGTTTATTTAACCTAAATATAAAAAAAAATAGTGAAATGAACATCTTTGTAGCTTTACCTTTGATCAGATAACTGTTAAGTTTCCCAACTAAATGAGTGTTTTTTAGAGTTGCCCTCCTTTTTCCCATTCTGCTCTCTCTCAAAATCAGTTCTATCTTTTGGGTCATCAAGACAACTAATGTCATTATCTTTGGCCTTTCCTCTGAAGAAAAGCCACTTTCCTCCCTTTGAGCCTGAAGGTACTATAACTTCCTCCTCTTCAAAGTCACTCATTTACTGGTATTAAGAGCCTGCTTTGTCTACCATGTCCTCTCAGCAACTTAATTCATACTTTTTGGGGTTTTTGTTGTTGTTGTTGTTTTTTCCCTTGCATTTCTCTTTTTTTTTAATTTCTTCCCTTCATAAACCAAGTTACCGGCATCTAATAAAAAACCTGAAATAAAACTACAGGGTTCTTTTTTGTTTACTATTTAATTTTTCCTCTCAAAGAGTAGTTAGCATTTTTTGTCTTCATTTTCATATTTTTGATTTCTCAACTAGGTATACTATCTTCCACCATTCTATTCAAATTGTTCCCATTAACTATGTGCGGGGACATATCTCTTAACTACTCAACCCAGTGTACGTTTTTCAGTTCTTATCAGGGGCCTTTTTGACTTGTGTAGTAAAAGAAGCTGCTGAGAGGAAATTTAATATTTTTAGGCAGGAAATTCCATTAGTATTTCACATTTAGAGTAGCCTATTACATCTAATAACATTATTACTTTAATAAATTCCTTTGGGAAAACTCCAAAGTAAGTTGTTTGTAAAGCACCTTTCTTCCATTTGTATAGCACATACAGTCCCTGAAGTGTACTGTAGTGCTTCTTAAAATTATAGACAGGCAATATTAAGGAAATGCAACCATCTGCAGAGTTGAAGATTATACACAATGTAACAGATTGTCTAAGTAAGTAATATTTTGGCAGAAAATTTCTAAAGGGAAAATTTCCTACTTTCAGAACATGTTTTTTGATTATAAATGTTCATGCTTAGTAAAAAGAAGTTCTAGATACAACAAGATATAATCTAGGAGTTTGACAATGAATTTACTTAATTCAAAAGAGAAGGGGCCTGAACTTGTTTCCATGAAGATTTAAAGTAGCTTCTGTAGAAAGTCTCCTGCTTTAATTTTCTGTAAGCAGTGGTTTATTTCTAAGGTGATGTGATTGCTAAGCTTTTTGTCTGTTGCTTTTTACTGTAGTTTCCACATAACAATGTTTATTCACCAGCCTGTTGGATTATAATGTGTATTTTTTGGTTTAAGAAAAAACAAAATGAACATCACTCTTTGGAAATGCAAACAATTCTTCGTAGTCTGATGATTTTCCTTTAAAGTCTCCTCCTCCTTACTTGCTATATATGTCTCAAATCTACCGTGGACTAGTACAGTGTTACATATTGTACTAGTTATATATCATTAAAATGGGAGGAAAAATAAAGAGTACACACATTAACATTTCATTGACTTCTTATTACTCTTAAGAATAATTTATGAAAGTGTAATACTCATAAAGATAAGGTATGAGTATTATACCCCTAAATGAATTTTTCAAATCTTAACATATCTATGTAACCAAACATCAGTCAAGATCAAGAAGCAGAATATTTTCTGACAACAGAAGTTCCCTGTCATATCCCTTCTAGTTTTTGCCTGCCCTTTTCTAACAAGAGTAACCAAATATGGGCCTCCCTGGTGGCGCAGTTGTTGAGCGCTGAGCTGTGAAGCTGCCAGCAGTGCGCCATGCGAGTTTGATGCCCAGCTGGGAAGAATCCCACAAGGTGCGGCAGACCTCTCCTGCCTCGCCCACTGCTCCCCTCAGCAGTGTATTTCTGACCTACCTGTTCTGCTCCCCGCTCTGTCTCTGGTGAACCCTCTTGGCACCCCACGCCTCTGGCCTGTACCCCAGCTTGTATGTATAAATAAATAAATCTTAAAAAAAAAAGAGTAACCAAATAAAATTATTCAATTTGTACTCTACTCTTGTATTTGCTCTCTAACCTCTCTTGCCCAACATGTTTATGAATATTCCATGTTGTTGCATACAATTGTAGGTCATTACCAGTGATATTTATTTATATTATATTTATGTATTTATTATATTTATCTACCGTATTATTGATGGGTATTTGGGTGGTTTCCCATTTTGAGCTATTTTTAAATAATACTGTTATGATAAGCTGCCCTCTCATATTGGAAATAAACCTAGGGATGGAAAATAGATGTGGTTGATAGAGTAGTAGCCCTCCCAAAGATTTTCACTGGTTACATGGCAAAAGGGATTTTGCAGATATGATTTAAGGATCTTGAGGTGGAAGGAGTATCCCGGATCATCCTTCTGGGGGGGCCATTGTAGTCACTGAGGTTTTTTTAAAGGGTGAGAAGGAGGCAGGAGAGACAAAGGAAGAGATGTGGTTATGGAAGCGGAGGTCATAGTGATATAGTTGCTGGAAGACAGACCACAAGGTAAGGAATGGGGGCAGGTAGAAAGATCAAGGGAAAACTGCCCATGAACCTTCAGAAGGAACACAGTTTCGTTGCCACCTTGGTTTTGATTTAGCGTGACCCAATTTATTCTGGCCTCTAGACCTACATGCTAATACAATTGTATTATTTTAAGCCACCAAATTTGTGGTAATTTGTTATAGCAGCTGTAGGATACTAATACAGTACATCATAGAGTATTCATATGTTCACTTTAGTAGATACTGTCAAAACATTTTCCAGTGTTTTTGAAACATTTTAAACACCCATTGACAGTATAGTAAGAACTCTAGTTTTCTAAATCCTTTTTAATACTTGATATTTTCTGTTATTTGTTTTAGGTATTCTGGTGGGTATATAGTTGAGTTATATTTGGTTTTAATTTACATTTCCTTTGTGATTAATGATATTATTCATATTTCTATTTGTTTATTAACCATTTGGAGATGCTCCTTTATAAATTATATTTTCTACAGAATTGTCTATGTTATTGATTCATAAGATTTTTTTTTTTTCCATTTTTTTTATTGTTATTTATGTCTTTTACATTTTGTATTCCCCTTGGGCAGCCCACCACCAATTCACCCGTGATCCATCTCCACGGTTCCCTGTATTCTCCTCTCCTCCATCCTGTGCCCTTATCCTCCCCTCCCCCCTCCCCCACCGCTGAGTGTCTCTCTCCCAACCGGCCTCCCTAT
>PVIJ01016570.1:0-32282 GCA_004024925.1 Scalopus aquaticus | reverse complement strand
AATCACCAAGTAGCACGATGACACACACACACACACACACACGTTCCCTAAGAGGGTTGGGCCCCCTAGAGTGTCTCTGCCGGGTCACCTTTCCACCCACTCTCTCACAACTTGAAGTGTCCAGGAGCTTTGCGGAAGAGCGTCTGAACTCCATTGCCACAATTTTTATAAAATGGAAATAGTCACCATGGTAGATGACATCTTCGAGTATTGGTAAATGCCAAGTCTGTGCTAAGTCCCGGACACACCTGATGTCATTTGTCATGAAAAAGCAAGGGTGCAGGTGCTATCACGTCACCCATGGCCAGATAAGGTGAGGCATGGCATAATGATGTCACCTGCTTGGGTTCACGCAGGGCTGAAGGCATCGGGAGGGCTCACCGAGGCATGGTGCTGGGTGGGGGGTTGACGGGTGTCAGGAGAGAGGCCCCCTTTTTTTAAGTTTTATTTATTGATGCATACAAGCTGGGGTGTAGGCTAGAAGTGTGGGGTGGTGAGAAGGCTCACCAGAGACAGAGTGGGGAGCAGAACAGGCAGATCAATGGAAATGCACTGCTGAGGGGAGCAGCAGGCGAGGCAAGAGAGGTCTGCTGTGCCATGTGGGAATCTCCCCGGCCAGGTATCAAACCTGTGCTGTGGTGGCTCATGGACAGCTTCATAGTGCTGCGCTTAACCTGCTGTGCCACCAGGGAGGCCCGAAAGAGGCTCTTTCGAGTGGAGTTGAAGCGTCAGCATTGGCCCGCGGTCGATGAGGTCAGTGCTATTTTTCTTACCAGCAAGACTGTAGCCCGGCTGGGGGTGGGGGCTCTGAGGCACAGCTCTTGCTCCCCAGCCCCGAGCCTCATCCAGATGGCGAAAATAACATCAAATCCAGTCGGTGTCACCAACCCAGTCCCAGGGAAGCAGCCCTTTCCCCCATCCGTAAGTCTATACCCACCCACATGCTGTGACCACCTACCTTGGGTCAGCGCTACTGTTGAGATTATTGTTCAGCCCGTCACCTTCTCCACCCTCACTGCACTGCCCCAGCCCAGTCCCCGTGACCAGCCCCTCCTTCTGCACCTAGGAAACCCTTACAGATTCCCCAAACGCCAAACCTCCAGACAGCACTAGCCACGCCGTGCCAGGAGTGCTGCTTGCAGCACATTATGATTATCTATTAATACTGTTGCGGCGCCCGGTAGGCTGAGCTCTTCCAGCAAAGGCACCGTCTTTTGCAAAGTCCCGTCCCTTCGGCCTAGCACAGAATCTGGAACACAACGAATGCCCGTGTGTTTGCTGAGTGAATGGGCTCCCGAAGACCTTTAAAAAAAGGTTTTAAAATAGAGTCATACGTAAAAAAAGAAAGATGGACACTACGCAAACAATACAGAAATTACGAAATTAAGGTAAATCTTCCTCCCACTCCTCAGTTCTCCCCTAAGATTATCTGCATATATATTTTTTTAATTTCTAAGAAATGGAATTTCCCTAGATGTGTATCTGTAGCTTGCTTTGCTGCACGCATCTGGGAGAAACTCTCTCTTTCTTGTATGTATGTGTAGGAGAACTGGGGTGTTGGTCAGAGGTGTGGGGTGGTGGGAGGATTCACCAGAGACAGTGGGGAGCAGAGCAGGCAGATCTACTAAAATACACTGCTGAGGGGAACGGCGGGCGAGACAGGGGAGGTTTGACCACACATGGGTCAGCTCCCTGGCTGGCCTCAGCAGAGATAGCTCTGAGACTTAACCCCTCGGCTACCAGGGAGGTGCTGTGGAATTTAGTTCCCTCTTTCACAGCTGCATAGAACCCCACCGAATGTAATTTTACTTGATCAGGCCCTGTTGGGGGACATTTGACTCGCTTTCAGTTTTTTGCTCTAATAATGTTCCAATGAACTTGTCTTGGCTTGTGTAGGGTAAATAAAAGAATGACCAGAATCCTCTGCCCTGCGCCATTAGCGTTTAGGATGGGCCCTGCGTCCTGCACGCAGCCTGATGGCGGCACAGGGGGCGGGTGTGGCCGGGAGCGGGGGCACCTGGGCCTGGAGGCGGAGCCAGCAGCAGCAGCGGCAGAGAACAGAGCAGGGGGCAGAGGCCAGGGAGGCCAGGAGAGAAGCCAGAGAGCCCAGGAAGGGTCAAGATTCGCCCGGCAGGGAGGGCTGCAGCCTCCCTGCCCCCCCAACCCCCCGCCTGCCCTGCCCCTGGTTGCCTCTCTACAAATAATGAAGAAAAATCATTAAAAGCCGGAAAATGCCACCGAGGGCTCCTGGACTCCTCCTTTACCCGTCTGCCTGGATCCTAGAGGGCCTGCTCTGGGCCTTGCTGGCGCTACAGTAAGACAAGACTTTTTAAATCTTATTTTTTAAAAAAGTGAGTAACACATTCACATGATTCAAATTAAAAAGTACAAGAACATTTATTTATTTTTTTAAAGCTTTATTTGTTTCTGTATACAAGAGCTGGGGTGCAGGCCAGAGGTGTGGGGGTGAGAGGATTCCCCAGAGACAGAGTGGGGAGCAGAACAGGCAGATCCACTGAAATCCACTGCTGAGGGGAGCAGCGGGAGACAGGAGGTGTCTGTGGCGCTACGTGGGAAGGTCCCTGGCCGGGCATCGAACTTGTGCTGCAGTGGCTGCGGACAGCTTCAGAGTGCTGAGACTTAACCCCTTGCACAACCAGGGAGGCCCCAAAAGAAAATTTAAGCTAAAAAAAAAAATTTCCCCTTCTTTCTGTCTGACCCTCAACCCCCCTTCCTGCCGCACCTTCACCACCACCCCTTCTCCAAGGAAGCAATGAACTTCACCCATTTCTTACCTATGTCTACATGGGTATGTTTTTAAGAGACTATCCAAGAACTAAATTCCAAGTAGTCAAATTTCTGGGTCAAAGAGGATTCTAGACGGTTTCACTGCTCAGTTCTTTCCCGCAAGCATTTTCCCACACGACTTATTGAGCGCAAGGTAACTTTGCAATAAAAAAAAAATAGATAAGATCACTGAAAAATAAGAGGGACATTCATTAAAAAGGACACCATGACACCTGAAATCAATCATGAACATTGAAAGACTTGTTTTCTTTTTCACTAAAATTTCATCCTTTCTAAAGAGAGGGATCCTCTTCCAAACACTAGAGAAGGCCCCCAAATCAGATGACCCCAAGATTGTCAGTACTGGTCTCCGTAAGACGCCCACTCTGGCAGGCTGAGTATTTTGAGCTAAGAGCAATGAAATCCCTGAAAGCTGAGGAGCCGCTCTGTCCTCTCCGGAGTGCTGAGTCCTTCTTCTTTCCCTAATCAAAAACAAGCTTATGGCCTCCTGAGCTCCTGCCCTTTTCCTAATAAGAGAAGCCGTCACTGCTCCCCCTTTTATGACCTAGAAGGATGTTGTTTGGGGGAAAGAGTCTCACCCAGTGGTAGGTTTCTCAGCCTCCTCGCTAAGAAGCTCTCAGAGAAGGATGAGGTCACCCCCTTCTTGTCTATCATGCAAAGTCTCCCCCTCTCTGTCCTTGACGCCCCAGCTCCCAAGTCACAGGATAAATAGCCCTGTCCAGCATCCTTTAGAGGTGACAGCCATGGAGATCCTCTGCCCGCCTGTCGCGACGGGTGTTCTCCGCTGCTCCCCTGACGCTGTTTGGATGGCTGGCCCAGCCCGAGAAGAGCAGAGGGGTCAGGGCTGGTCCCTTTTGCACCCAACACCAGGATGCCTGCTTGTCACCGGACCAGTGAAAGCCCGCACTGTGTGTTCGTGGCACATGGTTTCGTGGTTGAGGCTCCAAATTCTGCAGTCAGGTCTGCACTGTGAGGCCCTAGGCCGTTTTCTTCTAAGGTGGTGTATTTCAGAGCAGGAAACCAACTCTTGGGGCAAATCATCGTCCTCTGCCAGCTTGATAAAGCCATCCCAACGTCCCCAACTGGAAGAAACACTAATGCTGCGATACATTTAATTCTTGTGTTAAACTCAGCATCTGTTCAAGAAATTTGGTAAAGATGGCATTCGAGAACAAGCTGTTACATCTAGATTAGCTAGAGAATTGGTAATTAATGCTTTCAAAGACTCTTGTGAATTAATAGCCACCCCTTTTCCATTTTACCATAGTTTGGTTGACTTCCAGACCTGTAGGGCAGGAGCGGTGTCTGCGCAAACCTCCCTCTTTCTCCAGGTGGGGTCCCCTCTGCCTATGTCACCCTGCCCACAGGTCACATCACGGATTTGCCCTCCAGTCGGTACCTTTTAACACCGCCACCTCAGCTGTCACCTGACAGACCAAACCTGAAGTGAAATTGTCAAACCAAATTGCCAACCAGTTATTTTCTCTTTTACAGCAAAGTGCTTTACGGCCAATTAACTGCAGCAACAACACAAGAGGAGGCTCGAGGCCAAGAACTTCCAGCAAATCTGCCGGACATGCCTATTCGTCCTTCGAAAGGTCGTACTGTTGGAACTAGTAAGTAGGAGACAGTAATTCCATGACTAGTAATACCCGTTAGGAATTAGTAATAACCGTTAGGGTTGGTAAATACTGATTTACATTCCTCCTAGCAGCGAACAATAGTTCCCTACCTCCTCGCCCACACTGGCTGTTTCCAAACCTGTCCATTTTTGCCCTCTGAGAGCCAGGGAGATGACTTACTGCTGCTAGAATATCTTTTTCAAGGGAACAGTTTCCTCGGGTCTTTTGCCTATTTTCTTGTGCTTCCCTTTTCCTTATTGATTTGTAGATTTCCATGGCATAATACCTGCAGCCATTTTCCCTGCTGATACATGTATCATTAAAGCCACATAATTCAAATGTTAAGATTTCTATCCAGTTACCATTTCTGTCCCCCTAGTCACACTGTAAACGCTTCAGACACAGGGACGGAGCTCTGGGCTCATCCCAAGTTGCCTGGCGGAGGCTGGCTGATGGGCTGCGACCTTCATCCCGGAAACCTGCCGTGGAGGAGAGCCTCTGGGGGAGAATTGCATCTTCTGTAGTTACAGAAGAAGATGGGATTTGCCTTCCAGGGTCAGCCCTGCCATCGATCTGGCCCGGCTTTCTGTCTGACAGCAGCAACCAGAAGCATGTTGAAGAGAATCCAATTACCCTCTTTGACATCACTTCAAAAGGTTCGGATGTAACCTATGTATCGCCATGTGAAATCTTTCTGCCATCAATTCGTCTAAACCCTGCCTGCCCCCCAGCACACAGCGGCTCTTGGGGTGCTCCAGGTAATGAGTCCTTTTGTTTATAATGCAGCATATCGACTCCTGGCCCAGGAGGGCGGTGTTGTAAGCCGGCACACACCACCCTCCCACCTCCGTCCAGGTACCTGTAAACAGTAAGTTAAAAATACGTTGAAAATGTTAACACCATGTTCCCTTGATGAGTTCCCAAGGCTGTTTTTTGAGCTCTTTGACCTGTTTCGCTGTGTGTCCTTACAGACAGAAAGGGATGCGAATAGACGTGTAATGAGTAATCTCAGAGGGAGCGACTGTGTACTCACACCAGGTCAAGGCAGAACAGAGGCGTCAGCCCCCCCAGAGTCTCCCCCACCCCCATTCTGCCTTGGGAGCTAATCACTCTGCCTTTCTCTCTGTTCTGCCCCTACACCTGTATCCCACGTCACACTGGAGTGCCCGCTGGTTTTGAACTTGGTGGATAAGAACCGAGACCGTCTGTGTGGTATGCTTCTTCCTTCCTTCCGTCCACATGCCGTCTTTGGGATTCATTATTTTGCTGACAAAGGAACAAACAAGAGCACGTGACTTCTCCTCTCCATCAGGTCTGAGGAGGGCGCGGACCGTGGCCCCATCAATGTCACAGAGCTTCTTCACACCTGCTCGTTTGGTGCTTGCTGACCCCGAGGTCCACCTTGAACACAGGTGTGTCACTGTCTTTCTCCTGCTGACCCTGTGGTCGGGGGGCAGTGGGGTTGATGCCGACCTAGAGGTCAAGCTTGCTTCTCCTGCGGATGCTTGCCCAGGACATTTGCTTGCCTTCAGAGTCACAGTCTTTGCTGCTAGAAAGTGGGTGACGTGTGCGTCTTTGTGTGTGTGTGTAGTTGTAGACACCTTTCAGCACTGCTCTCTTGGTCTTCCAAGTTTTGCTTTTGGCTTAGGCCTTGGGACGGTCAGGGCGCCTTCACTTTCTTTTTTTTTTTAAGATTTATTTATGCACACAAGCTGGGGTGTAGGCCAGAGCTGTGGGGGTGAGAGGATTCACCAGAGACAGAGTGGGGAGCAGAACAGCTGGATCTACTGAAATCCACTGCTGAGGGGAGCAGCGGGGAGACAGGAGAGGTCTGCTGCGCCTGTGGGAAGCTCCCTGCTCGGGGATCAAACTCGTGCTGCAGTGACTGCCGGCTTGGCTTCGTAGTGCTGAGACTTAACCCCTGCGCCCCCAGGGAGGCCCCGCCTTCTTTACTTTCGCACCATCTTTGTGAAAAGGGTTTATTGACTTTTTCGATCTTGTTTTATTCAAGTGTGCTGACCATCTAGAGAAGGAATTTTGTCTCATTAATTTGCAGAAATTCTCAGTATGTTATAGACAGCTGTCCTTTATAAATTATATGTGCTGCAGCAAATACGTTCTTTTCTGTGACAGTTTTAAAAAATTCTTTTTATAAAGTCTTGATAAACAGAAACTCTTAATGCTCGGGTAATCAAACATATGGTTTTTCCTAACCAATAGGTTAGCAACTTTGTAGGTCCTATGTAAAAAAATCCTTTTCTACTCTAACATCATTTAGGTATTTCCCATGGTATCTCCCAGCATTTTCCTTTCATTTTTAGGACTTGTATCTACCTGAAATTTTTTTGTAAGTGATGTTAGATGAGAATCCATCATATTTTCCCCCAAATGTACACCTAGTCATCCTAATGCTATTTACTAAAAAGACCATTCTTCTCCACTACTTGTAGCGCCAATTCTTATATACATCAAGTATCCACATGTGTTTCTGGGTGTCTATTCAGTCCCAATAATCTATTTATTTCTGTTCTAATACCACACTGTTGTAATTATTATAGCTTTATAATAACTCTTGATAGCTTGTAAAATAATTATTTCAACTACCTTCCTCTTCGTAAATATCTTGATTCTTTTTGGCCCTTTGCATTTTCTATACATTTTGGGAAAAACTTACAGAGTTCCACCAAAAAACCATTTGGGTTTGTTTAGAAGAGATTACTTTGACTCCACTGAGTAGGAATGCCATTCTATAATATTGAATCTTCCAAGCTACAAGCATGGTATATATCCATTTATTTTTGTTGCTTTAATATTTCATGATAAAGTTTTAAAGCATATTTTTAAAGACATTTCACAAATATTTTGATGTACTTCCTTTTGTTATTGTAAATTACTCTTTTAAAGTTTTTCGTTCTCTCTTTGTGACTAGCACATAAAATGTAACTAATTTTTGCACATTTTTAAAAAAGATTTATTTATGCATACAACAACTGGGGTGCAGGCCAAAGGTATGGGGGGTGTTGAGAGGATTCATTAGAGACAGAGTGGGGAGCAGGACAGGCAGATCGACTGAAGTACACTGCTGAGGGAATGAGGGAAGCAGTGGGCAAGACAGGAGAGGTCTGCTGCGCCCTGTGGGAATCTCCTTGGCCTGTGATCGAACTCTTGCTGCAGTGGCTGCAGACAGCCTCATAGGCTGAGACTCAGCCCATTATGCCACCAGGGAGGCCCAATTTTTGCACATTTTTTCAGTCCAGTCCATTGGCTAAGCATTCATCAATGGCAATCTTTGAACTGTAAATTCAAGTGGCATTTCTATGTACACAACCTACATAACCATACCATCTACAAATGATGGGGATTTTATTTCTCCTTTTTTTGTGCTGCATTTCCATGCAGATTAAGATTCCTAGTAAGGCTGCACGGAGTGGTGGTAGAGGATCTTTACATTATTCCCAAGCTCAAGGAGAAGCGAAGTTGCATTAAGTATGTTTCTCCTTGAAGCTTTATTTTTGTTTGTTTTGCTGTTGTGTGTTGTGTTTTGTAGATATCATCTATAAAGTTTAAAAAAGTCTCCTGTTTCTAGTTGACTGTGAATTTTTATCATGAGTGGGATCGTGTATAATCAAATACTTTTCTCCATCTTTTGAAATGATGATTACAAGCTCTTTCTCCTTTAATTTGTTACTGTGGTGATTTGCATTAATTGTTTTTCTTGTGTGAAAAAAACTACTCTCTCAGCAGTGATACCATTTTAACCTTTTTATACATTGCTAGATTCTATTTAATATTTTGTTTAGAATTTTTGTATCTGTGTGAAAGTGGCCTGTACTTTTTCTTTTCTCACACTATCCTTGTCAGGTTTTGTTATTAAGGTGCTGACATATTCAGAATAGAATTAGAAGGAAGCTCTTTTTCTAGTTTCTAAAAAAACTGTGTAAGTCCAAAGTTATTATTATTATTATTATTATTATTTTAAAACGTTTTTTAAAGATTTATTTATTTATGCATACAAAAGCTGGGGTGTAGGCCAGAGGTGGAGGGGGAGGTTTTCATGAGAGACAGAGTGGGGAGCAGAACAGGGGGATCTACTGAAATCCACTGCTGAGGAGAGCAGCGGGGAGACAGCAGAGGTCTGCTGCGCCCTGCGAGTCAGCTCCCTGCAATGGCTGTGGATAGCTTCATAGGCTGAAAATTAACTCTTTGCACCACCAGGGAGGCACATGCTGGAATTATTTGTTCCTGGAATATCGGGTTGAACGTTCCAGTAAGGTCACCTGAGCCTGAATTTTATGGGAAGTTCTTCAATTACTAATTCAATTTTCCCAATGACTTATAAGACATTTCAGGTTTGCATTCTCTTCCAGAATCAGTTTTTATTTTATTTTAAACAACTGTATTGAGTTACAATGTATATACCATCAAATTTAAACTTTAAGTGTGCAATTTGGTAATTTTTAGGACATTTGCCAAGTTGTGTGACTAAAGCCATAATCCCATTTGAGAACTCCGCTTACATTTTGGTAAGTTATTTTTTCCAGGAATTTGTCCATTTCACCAGAGATCTCAGCAGGAAGTTTTTCAGAGTCCCTTATGACCATACTGTTAATTTTTATAGTGTCTAAGTTACGTCTTCATTCCACTCCTGAATTTTTGTACCATTTTTCTTTTTCCCTAGGTCAATCACCAAGGTTTGTCAATTTTTTTTTTCAGGAACAATTTCTGGTTATTTTGAACCTCTCCACTGTGGATATACTTTATATTCCATTCATTTTTGTTCTTCTAATTATTCCTTCTTTTCATTTTCTATGGCTTATTTTGTTATTCATTTCTAATTAGCTAGAGAACAAATTTCTAGTTAATTGAAGAACAAACTAAGGGCCTCCCTGGTGGCCTACAGGTTAAGTCTCAGCACTATCACCCTCGTGGCCTGAGTTCAATCTCCGGCCAGGGAGCTGACCCACATGGCACAGCAGACCTCTCCTGTCTGGCCTGTTGCTCCCCTCAGCAGTGGATTTCAGTAAATCTGCCTGTTCTGCTCCCCACTCTGTCTCTGGTGAATCGTCTCACCCCTTCTCCCTAACACCTCTGGCCTACATCCCAGCTCCTCTCCACAAAAATGAATAATTTTTTTTTTAAAAGAAGAAGAAGCAAGAAGAGGCAGAGGCCCAAGCGACCTGCTGGCTTGTGCACCCAAGGTAGTCACGGGAGCAGAAACAGGAAAAGCTGGAGCCGGTGGTGCTGGTGCAGATTGCTGGATCGCCTGGTACCGTCCAGAACTTGCCCAGACGGGCCAAGCCCATCCATCACCCTCTGATGGATATGACCCTTAGGGAGATGCACCTTGCCCGCCAAGGGCCGCTGCCCTGCATCGTGACGCACTGGACTGGCTCTGTCCTCAGTTGTGGCTGAATGTAACGTGTGCCTTCTGCTGTCTTAGCTGAAGGAAAAAAATGTCAAGAAGAGTCCAGTCAATATAAACCAGACAAAAGCATGGCTAGACTTGTTCTGCAAGCTCCCTAATCTAACTTTCTCACGTTCCTGGTGGTTGGAAGTGGTTCCGAAGATAGAGGGGAATTTTTCAGGGTCCCTAGGAAAGACCCTAAGAAAACAGGGCTCTCTGCAAAATGCTCTGGTAGCAGCAACTTCCAAGTTAACTTCCCGAACAGCCTTCATAGGCTGCAATGCTACCAATGTCCACCAGAGGTCAGCACTGGCCGCGACTAAAGTCGGTTCCACCTTTTTCACCTCAAGCCTAACCGCCCTTGAGATATTTTGCCTGCCAAACTGGGTTAAGAAATATTCAACTTGGGCTCCCAATTTTTGTTTATAAAATACACAAATAACCACCAGCATGAATTTCTGATCGCTCTGAGGCAGCTGGTGTTAGAAAATCCAGCATCCCAAAAATAATTTTTTAGGCAGTCTTCTCTGGAGTTTTTTGTTTTAAAGATTTATTTATTTATGCATACAAGAGCTGAGGTGTAGGCCAGAGGTGTGGGGACGTGAGCGGGTTCACCAGAGACAGAGTGGGGAGCAGAACAGGCGGATCCACTGAAATCTGCTGCGGGGAGCAGCGGGGAGACAGGAGAGGTCTGCTGTGCCGTGTGGGGATTTCCCTGGCCGGGGATCGAACTCATGCTGCAGTGGCTGCAGACAGCTTCATAGTGCTGAGACTTAACCCCTGCACCACCAGGGAGGCCCTTCTCTGGAGTTTTGAAACTCTGAAATTTAAAAGGAGAGAAAGATAGAAGCAGAGGGAAGAAAGGAAAGGGAAGAAAGAGAGAAAGGAAGAAACTAAAGGAGGGAGAAAACTCCCCACTTCCAGCTTCTTGGGGTCCAGATGCCCTGGGTTTGAGAAAAAGCAATTTGAAGCTTTTTTAAGTAACGTTGCATTGTAGCTTGTGGACGAGAGTCAGGTGGTCTGGTTGAGAGGCAGCGTCCGTCTGTCCATCTCTCCTATGGGAAGCTCATGGCTGATAGCCGCCTCTGCCCCTCACTCTCCGGTGACCCTTTTTCCTGAGCTGCTCACCCCCTTCCTTTCTCGTAACCACCGAATCGGTCTTACTCCCCGAGTCAGTTCTGTTTTATTTCCTTCACCGGCTCATTGTTTCTGCAGCCCACGTGGGAGAGCCTGTGGTGTTGACTTCCTCAGGCTGGTCTCGGCGCTCAGGCCCTCTGGCTCCATCTTCCCAGTGGCACGTGGCAGGGATGCCCTTTTTGGTGGCTGAGTAGTATTCCCTTATATTCAGGTCCCTCGTCTTCTCTGCCTGTTGCTGCCGAGGGGCATTTATGTTGTTTCCTGAAGCAGCGCGCATTTTAGCCAGAGGAGTCCATCTGTCCTGGGGCGGGGGTTCGTATTTTCCTATTCGGTAGGACAGGCTGTGCCTTGGCACAGCTTCCCGATCTGCCCTTGGGCTGGGAAGGGCTAAACACGTGCCGAGGGCGCTCCTGATTCAGTCCAGCTCCCAGTCACGGGGTCTTGGCCAATGACGCGGGTGTTGAGGGGGTGGGGAGGTGCATTGGGTACCAGCTGAATTTCAGTGTTCACACGCATTCCGGTGCCGTAAGCTTGCAGGGAATTTGAGGCGAGATGAACTCAGTCACCTTGTCCAGGTTGCAGTCTCCTTGAAGTCAGGGACTCGGGACTCTGTCGCTTCCGCTCCATCATGGCACATAGCACATAATATAAACACATTGATGATAGCGCATTAGAAACCCGCAAGTGCTCAGAAGCCACTTAATAAAAGTCCCGATTCTGCAGTCTGTGACTCAAGGTAGATGTGGAAACGGGTAATGTGCTGTGCAGCCGTAGTTTGGAGGGGTGGTTCTTGTTTAATGCTCGAGTTAACTCTTCTGTGGCTGATAAAACGTGTCCCCTGTTTACGAAGGTCCAGGCTGGCGCACTCTGGCTGCAGTGAGAACAATGACCACGAGGTGGCGCCCTTGCCCCAGCCGCTGCCTTCCCCTCTCGGGCTCTCCTTGGGTCCTCGAATGTGCCTCAGCTCCTGGGGCTCACAAGGCCCCAGGTTCGTTTTAACTACTCAGTCTGAGAGGGGGAGGGAGGCGGATAGAAAGATAAAATCTCAGCTAGACTCTTCACCTGAGTCTCAATTTGATTTTATCAGAGTGGGAAGAAAGAGGGGAATTTTCCAGCAGTTCATTTCCTGTTTCTGATAGGATCCCTCAGCGGCAAGGTTGTGCGCGCCTGGGGCAGGCCTCAGCCTCTGTCTGCGTCTGTCTGCAGGGCCGTCACTGACACCTGGCAAAGGTCTCCCTGGGCAGAGAGAGCCTGGGTGGGGTGGGCCCGAGGGGGGTTCAGCGGGAGCTGAGGTCTGGCCTCCACCCCACCCAGGTCCAGGAACACAAAGCAGGGGCGGTTTCCGAGGCTTGGATCAGAATTTAGATCGGCCAGAGCCCGAGGGGCCCCGGAAGCTGCAATAAATGGAACGTGTCAGACCTGAATCCGTGTAAGGGCACATTCTGCCCCAACCCAGCAGAATCCCGCCCCACCTCGCGCTGGGTTGTCCCCTCTACTCTGGGCCAAGTTTTTTCAATCCTCATAACAGGCCCCCCAAGAAATTATGACTGCCCCCATTAAGTATCTTGGCTGAGGGCAGGTAGCTAGGAGGTGGTGAGTCTGAGTTCAAACACTCTCTTCTAAGAGAACGCTCTTTCTGCTTTGCCTGTGCAACCTCCCTCCCCACTTTGCCTGTGTACACCCCCACCGCCTGTGCAACCTCGCCTACAAAATTCAGCAATGGGCTGGGGTACAGAGGCAATAGACCTTTCACTGGAGGGGGGAACCTTTGCAGGCATCAATGTGAAATTATTCTGTCCCTGTGACTCTAAGGCACAGTGAGGTGGTAGTTGAACATCCAGCTCTGTCACTGGCTGCGAAACTTGAGCCAGTGATGAACCTCTCTGTGCCTCAGTTTCCTCATCAGTGCCCGCCTGAGCCTGGTGAGAATTACGTGAATGAGACTCAGGTAAAGCACCATTATGTGCCCCTCAGGACAATGTAAAACTGTATTTTTGCCATTGTTTGCAAAAATAAGGCCTGTGTTGCTTGATGTTAGTATAAATCGAATGGTCACAGGGCTCAAATTCCCAAGCAGGAATGAAATCAGAGAAAACTTTGTCTCAACCAAATCAATAGTGAAAGGTGGAAACAACCCAAATGCCCCTCCCCTGGGTCTGGATGAACATGGGCACATGGGTCTGTCCATAAAGTGGAATATTATTCAGCCCTCAAAAGGAAGGACGTTCTGGCACATCTACAACGTGGAGCGAACTTTGAAAATATGATACGAAGTGACATAAACCAGACACGAAAGGACAAATACTAGAAATCTTGTTACGGGAGGCACTTGGAATCCTCCGATTCATAGACAGGAAGCAGAATGTGGGCCTGGGCTAGGAGGGAGAGGAGATGGGGAACTGGTGTTTCTTGGGGACAGTATCAGTTGGCAAGTTCTGGAGATGGATGGTGGGGATGGCTGCACGACGACTTCAATGCACTCACTGCCCAGAAGTGGACACATAAAAATAGTGAAAATGGTCAACTTTGTGAGTTTCACAGTTTGATTTCAGGGCAGGGGCAGAAGCGGGCTGCATGTAAGATGAGGGCCCCTGCCAGCACCCGGTGCACTTCACGGAGAACCCCCACCCCGGCCACGCCCACCCCAGAGCTGAGTCTCCCCGGGCGGGGCCGCGGGGCCTTCTCGCCCTGGTGAGTGTCTGTGCCTGGGCCGAGGACCTCGCAGGGTGGGGTGGGGCGCACGCATGTGGGGGGCCCAAAGGACGTGGCTGAATGGGAGTCGGCGCCGAGGGCAGGATTCGCTCTCAGGAGAGACCTTGAGGCAACTTCGGGCAGAATTAAGTGCTGTCTGACCCTCACCCCCTCACTCCCGCCCCTCACCCCTCACCCCTACTCCTCTACTCCTCCACCCCTTCCCCTACCCCTCCACCCCAGAAAGGTCGGGGGCGTGCTCATGCCCACAAGCTCTGCTCCCCTGTGCTCGCCTCTCTCGCTTTAAAATCGTGGTAAAATACACAAAACGTCCAATGCATGTTTTTAGTCATTTCAAGTGTGAGTTCAGCAGCACTGAGCCCACTCACGGGCTCCCCACCTCCAGAACCTTCCATCTTCCGGTGAAGCTCTGAAGCCAGAGCGCTGCCCCCCACCCACCCAACCCACCCAGCCCGCGCCCCAGCTCCCTGTGACTCTGTGGACACGCCCGAGCATCTCTGAAGGGGCTCCCCCAGCGCGACCCTGGCTCTGCCCCCGAGGCACGTCCCCATGGGGGCAGGGGAGAGGTGAGAATGTCCTTGCTTCTTGGTTGGACGATCCTAGTCCACTGACTGCCTTCACACCCCGAAGCCCGCGAGACAAGTCCCTGGCCTTCTCACCCGAGACTCTCCATCAGAGCCCCTCAGGCGGGTGAGAGGTCACTGTGTGGCCTCCGCCAGCCGAGCCGCTGTTAGCAGCAAATGTCTGTGGCGTTAAACTGTCCCTGCCCTGGACCGCGGGGCCCAGTCGCCCGCCCTGGTGTCCTATCACTCCCATCGGAATCCTCCAGGGCCTGCTCCTCTGAGGAGGCCGCAGCTCCTCAGAAGCTCTTCAGGACTGTTTATTATTTTTTCGACTGCTCCTTTAAACACTGTTTTTGCAAAGCGTGCTCTGTAATTACTAGCCGGTCCCGAGAAAACGAGTTGGAGGTAAACTTTGGGGGAGCAGATCTGAGGGCCTACCTGCAAGGCAGCCGTGCCCAGTCCTGGCTGCAAGGCTTACCCACTCGGGGCCCTGCTCCCCGAAATTCCGATCTAATTGCCTGGGCGCGGCTCCCGGGAGAGTCTGAGCTAGTGCTGAGAGGCGCCGGCCACCTCTGCCTTGTCGCACCTGCTAGAACCTTCTCGCCGACTCACCTCTGACCACAGAGGCACTTGCTCCGCAGCGGGCTGCCCCCGTCCCCAGTTTCCCGGGTGGCACCCCAGCCAGCCTGTGCCCTGAAGATTTGCAAGGCAGCCTTGGGTGCCAACAAGCCTTATCTTCAAACGAGGCCACACACACATCCTGACTCACCCTCTGGACTGCCTGGATTCTTGACCTAGTTTATGGTTTACTGATAACATCCTGGATGCAGTGACCTCCTCACCCCTGGGCCTCACTTCCTGGGCTCACCCCAGATCTGGGACCAGCACGGCTGCTTTGGCTGCTTTGCCTCCCGGTTTTCACCTCGGCAGGTTCCAGCCTGCTGTGCCTTCCCCACCTGGGGCCTCCACCTTGCGGTTCTACCCCACCCCCCGACCCCCATCCCAGCCGTTGGTGTCTTTGCAACCCCCAGCTTCCGCTCGCTTTTCTGACAGAGCGCTGGGTGAGAAACTGCACAGGGACTAAGAAGGAAGAGGGAGTGTGGGGAGTGAATTTCGGGGTGGCGGGCACGCAATGTCCCTTCTCTGTCCTCACAGGAGGCAAGGCAGACTGCAGCAGCCACCACCCCTGCCCGCTTAGCGTCGTGGCGTCCACTCCTTGCTCGCTCCCTCCTCCAGCCTCGCCTTCCGCCTTTATCGTCCACGGCAGGCAGGATCCGAGGAGGACTTCGGACAGAGCCTTCGAATGGAAGCAACCCACGTTGTGTGGGCTCAAGCTTCGTGGGTCCTTCACGAGTTCGTATCACTCTCCTGGAAGCACCTCGCTCGCTCCTTAATGCCCGACGGCAGCTCGAGACTTGTCACTGACCTGAGACGAGCTGGTGCCGTGGACTCAGGTAGCACTCGGAGCCCCACCCGTCTGGGCAGAAGTGGGCGCTGCTGAGCTCCCTCGGGCACCTGCACCCCACTGCAGTTGTCGGCTGGGGACAACCGAGTTCACAGATCTGTCCAATGGGCACCTCAAGCAGTTCTTTAACTCAAGACTTTCAAGGCAGCTATAAGACTCCCCAGGAAAATGGAATCCTATGGAACGAGCACCGTGTGTGTTTTACTCTGCGGCCAACGCAAGCGTGATGCCGCAGTCGGCCAGTGAGATAGAGTCGTGTGTGGGCGCTCATTTCAGCTCCTCTTGTCCCCATCTTGGTGGGATATTAGACAAACGTCTCCATGGTGGCTTCTGTTTTTCGAGTTTACGTCAGCAGCAGCACCCCATGCTGGGGCCAGTGAAGAGGCGTTTCCGTTCCCGACGTGATTCCGTATCGTGAACCTTATTTTTGATTCCAGAAAACTCACATTTGTAATGGCAGCTGCTCAGCCCGCAGATGGGGTGGACACATCGCCTCTGGTTGTCTTCTAAGGCCCTCAGGCAGGGCCACGGAGAGGGTCTCGAGGATCAAATGTCTCCCCGCTTGTGAAAACAGCAGCGGCCCGTCAGGGAGTAGCGAATGCAGAGCAGCTCGATTCTCTGCCAAGTGTATCTCAGAAGCCGAACGAAGGGACCCGTGGAGTAGGAGCCTTCGGCGTCCTTTCCTCCAACATTGCGGGATGTTTCTCAGCCTTCTGTTTTAACCTTTCCGTCGTGGCTGTGGCCAATCACGAAACCTGGTCACTGGATACAGGTGCTGCTGCGGGTGGAGGAAAAGGAGCCGCGCGCACTGTCACGGAGCACACACGGGCCCAGCCCCTCAGAAGGCGGTGTGGCTCTCCTTGAAACACTAAAAATAAACGTACCATGGACTCTAGCAATCCCTTCCTCGGTATCTCCCCAAAGAATGCAACAACACTAATTTGGAAGAGATACCTGCACGCCTGTGTTCATTGCAGCACTGATTACAATAGGCGAGTTATGGATGCCACAAGTGCCCGATGGCAGGTGACTGAATCATGAAGATGGAGTGATGGGATACTACTCAGCCATAAAAAGATGCCATTTTATTAATTGTGACAAGGTGGATGAAATCTAGGAGATTATGCTCAGCAAAATCAAAAGGAGAAAGACAAATACCAGGAGATTTCACTCATGTGTGAGTATAAAGAAACAAAACAAAGGAATAGATAAAGGTAAAACAAAACAAACCCTAGGAGTCTGACCGCAGAGTGGATTTTAGTCAATCCGCCTATTCTGCTCCCCACTTTGTCTCTGGTGAATCCTCTCACATCTCCCCCCAAGCACCACCACCACACACACCTCTGGCCCACATCCCAACTCTTGTGTGCATAAATAAATAAATCTTAAAAAAAAAAGAAAAAAATCTGCAAAATTGAGGCTATTTGAGGGATGAGTGAGGAATGGGAGCAAAGAAGAGAAGTGACTAGGATAAGAGGCTTATGGGTGGTTTGGTGGTGACTGTGGTGTGGTAATTTACACCTAAAGAAGTATAAACCTACACTCTAAGTCATACACTTACTTCAATAAAAAAAAAAAAGTAAAAAGAATTGAAAACAAAATCAAAAAATCTGGTCATCCCATCCCATTATAAAACTCTTCCTACTTCATTATAAGGCAGAGGTTTTCTTAATTTTATAAGGCTGTGTGGTCATTAAAATACGTAATTCAAAAAAAAATAATTACATGTCTCAACAGCAAGAAAAATATTCAGAAAAAAATTTATTTCAGAAACCTGGGAAAATAGAAAAGCATAATAAAAATTAAAATCAACCATAATTCCCTCACCCAAGTTATCCCAGTTTTTCTTCCAGCGTATACATCTATCTGCATGTGTAAATGTAGATTTTCTAAAAAGGGGATCATCCTGTCAATGGCTTTTTCAAAAATTAATGTTAATGTTAGAATGTGTTTTTCTATGACATTAAATATTCTCCCAAGAGGTGAATTTCAATGATTGCATTTAAAGCCTGCACCCCCTTGTAAAAACCATTGCAGTTTAACTAGTCCCCTATTGTGGAAAGTTTATTTTCAATTTTTTTTAAAGATTTGTTTATTTATACACACAAAGTGGGGTACAGGCCAGAGGCGTAGGGCGGCGAGAGGGTTCACCATTGACAGAGCGGGTAGCAGAACAGGCAGATCAGAAATACACTGCTGAGGGGAGCAGTGGGCGAGGCAGGAGAGGTCTGCCGCGCCATGTGGGAATCTCCCCGGCTGGGCGTCGAACTCGCATCACTGCTGCCGACAGCTCCACAGCGCAGAGTTCAACCGCTGCGCCACCAGGGAGGCCCTATTTTCAATTTTTGAAGATAATCTGTAAAGCCCAGTGACCGTCCATAATCATAAGTGCTTCTGACCTTCTCTGGTTACTTCCCTGTGATAACGGCCTGGCAGCGAACGACAGGCTCGAAGCTATAAATGTTCAGTGAGACTTGAAGTGCACGTCTAAGCACTCGGGAAGACTCCAGGACCACTGCAGGGAAGGCCTGACAGTGCTGGTTCCCCCGTGGGCCCTGTGGATGGAGCCCTCACAGATCCTTCTTCCAGGACCGCTCCCCCAGGCAGGAGACGCCCGGTTTTGAGCATGGAAGTGGAAGGTGCGGGGAGGTGAACAGCCACATGGCAGCCCGACCGGGCCTGGAAGCGCCTCTGGGCGCAGGTGGGGAGGCTCCGAGCGCCTGTGCTGGCCTGGCCGAGGCCGGCCACCTGGTGTGTGGCCAGAGGGGCTGGCCGGGCCTGGCCAGCAGCTCAGTCCCTGTGCTCGACTCTGACAGCTTCGGTGAGGTCTGTGAGTTAATGGTTGTGTTTATTTGCGCTGAGTGTGTGTTTGCACTGAGCTAGCTTAATTTTTAACACTGTGAATCCCGTGAGCTTGTTTTCTGAGTGTTCAGATGACAAAAGCAACAAGAGCAGCTCCAGACGTCACGGGAAAAGGCTCAGGGACCGCGTCATTTTAGGTGGAGGGAGCCAGGGAGCTGCGGAGCGAGCACAGAGCAGCTCCCTCCCGGGCACGGGCCAGGCTGGGTGAGAGAGGGCCTGAGAGCAGGTGGGCAGGTGGGCCAGCTCACGGGGCTGCAGCGAGGGCAGCAGGACCTCCCAAACCCACTGAGAGTCTTTTTATTTCTCCCAAAGACACCGATGCTCAGTGGGCGTGGGGGCCACGGAACCAGGGCGGGCAGAGCAGCGGAGACGCAGCCCTGCCCAGTGGCCGCCTGCTGCCCTCCACTGCCCTCCCTTGAGGCTCACGCAGGGGCCGTTCCGGTAGCACAGGCCTTATCTCCAGAGCAGACTCTGGGGGGACTTAGCAACCCCTGTGCTGTCTACGTCCATCGGGGTGGGGCAGGTCACAGCACCCCGTAATCCTGAAGGCTTCAGGGTGTGCACCCCCTTCTCCCATCTGCCCAAAGCTGGCATGAATGTCCCCTGCCAAAAGGTGTCCCCCACGTTGTACCAGGAAGAATTGAGCACTTGTCACCCAAGTCAGGGCCCCCTCTGAGCTGGGTTTGAGTCACCAGAACTTACTGAGATAAGCTTCTCTGCCATTACTTCTCCCACTTATTTTCCAGCCTAGGATTTATCACCCCCATGAAGCCCAAACCTCCTTTGCTTTGTTAGAATGGCATCAAAGACCTCAAGTCTGATGACATCGTTTGTAACGATGTTTGTAAACGCTAAATAAAAATCGAGAAAGTGACTGGACATGGGTGCTGGAGCTTCAGTGCAGGGTGAGGGCCGTGCGGGTATGCAGGGGCGAAGCTGTCCTCCAAGCCACAGTTATGTAAATGATCGGCAAATTTGAAAAATTTGAGAGGAAACCCTGCACCATCGCCCTGTTCAGCAGTTTAATCCACAGGCTCTGGTTACTCAGCCTTGGAGGGCAGAGAAAAAGTTCTGTCCTTGCCATGAGAGAATGTTCTATTTCTTAGGTGCTTTTTAAAAAAAGATTTATTTATTTATGCATACAAGAATTGGGATGTAGGCCAGAGGTGCAGGGGGTGAGAGGATTCATCAGAGACAGAGTGGGGAGCAGAACAGGCGGATCCACTGAAGTACACTGCTGAGGGGAGCAGCGGGGAGACAGGAGAGGTCTGCTGCGCCCTGTGGGAAGCTCCCTGGCCGGGGATCAAACTCAGGCCTTGGTGGTGATAGCGGTGAGACTTAACCGCTGTGCTACCAGGGAGGTCTCCCTTGCCTCTTATTCTTTAATTTGTTTTATTATTTCATCTCTAACGATTGCTCTTGTTAATTCATCTCCTTGTGGCTCCATTTCCCAAGCATTTTTATAATAGAACAGTACGTAATACAGAATGACACACAGTTTAAAATGAATGCCTAGTTTTCATGTTCCTGTGTTAAATTAATAACCCATAGTTGTAATTATTATTACATATTATGTTATTATTACTGGCTTTGTCTGCTATGATTGTGTCCTACATTTGTTCTTTAAAAAATTGGTCTCCTTACCAACCTTGCTTCAGCAAAAGCTAGACATTAACTTTTCATTAGGAGTTTGCTGATTTGTTAGATTCAAAAATGCTGTTTTTGTTACAAGTAAATTTTTTTTTAAGATTTATTTATACACACAAGCTGGGGTACAGGCCAGAGGCGTGGGGCGGCGAGAGGGTTCACCAGAGACAGAGTGGGGAGCAGAACAGGCAGATCAGAAATACACTGCTGAGGGGAGCAGTGGGCAAGGCAGGAGAGGTCTGCTGCACCATGTGGGATTCTCCCTGGCTGGGCGTCGAACTCGCATCACGCGCTGCCAACAGCTCCACAGCGCAGCACCCAGCCACCACGCCACCAGGGACACCCATAAGTGCATTTTTTGAGACTAAGGAGGCTGTTCAATTTGCCAATGTTCACGGCCCACGTTTCTTCCTTGGCAGGTGGGTGACCTTTGTCAGCACCTCTATTGGCCTCTTTCTGTCTTTTTCCTTTTCATTTGAAAGTCTTCCTGGGTTTACCTTTTTGATTGCTAAGTAATATTCCGTTGTGTATACAGACCACGTCTTCTTGACCTACTCATCTGTTGCAGGGCATTTGGGTTGTCTCCATATCTTGGCTGTTGTAGACAGTGCTGCAATAAACCTAGGAGTGTGGGTTTCCTTTTGGATTAGTGTTTTTGTGTCCTTTGGGTAGATCAGGGACTGCTGGATCCTATGGTAGCTCCATTTTTAGTGTTCTAAGGGACGTCCATGCAGCTTTCCTGTGGACCAGGCCAGCCCAGTCTGTGTTCCTCCCATTGCCCAAACATGGACGGAGCCAGAAGGGATGATGTGATGCGACATAGCTCTGAAGGAAAAGGAGAAATATCGATGGTTTCGCTGATAGGTGGACTGTGGGGAAACTGAGCAAAGAGTCAAGAAAAAGATGAAACCTGCAGGCTGACCTTAGATCTGAAGCACACAGCAGGGGAGGGGGAGGGGCCAACTGGGGCGGGTCAGGCTTTGCGGGGATGGGGGCATGGTCACGTGCTGCGGTGATGGAGAATACAGGGACTCCACCCGCGGGGAGAAGTCAAATACCGTGCAAAAGTGAACAACGATGGAAAAAAGTAAATTTAATTACAGGGAAAAGTCTTCCTGAGACCTCTCCATCCTCTTCTCTGCCGTAGCTTGCCTGTGCTTCCCACTTCATTGCTTTCCTTTTGGGGCAGACTTCGGGCACCTCCCTGAGAAATCTGTGCTTTCTGAACTGCCCCTTTTAATTTTTTCCTCAAAGAAGCAGTTTTCTGGGGCGTTCAGAGGGAGGCCTGGCCACACTCCTGACACGTTCCTGAGCTTTCCCTGCTGACTTGCTGGCCCGGAGATCAGACCAAGAGTCACTTTTACTTTTCTCAGGTTTTCCGGGGAAGCCCCTGATTCTCCTGGAATGTCTCCTCTGAGGCCTTTTCTGGGGTGGCGCCTTCCGAGCCAGAGGCTGGCAGGGGCCCCTCCCTCCAGCCGGGTTCAGCCGACTCTGAGTCAGCCTGCGGCTTGGGGAGGTCCCTGCTGAGCGCTTCCTTCGGTGGCACCAAACACTGAACTCCGAGAACACTTCCTACCACAGAGCCGCTGCAGCTGGCGGGTTTCTCTTTAACCACCTCACACCCAAGGTCTTGAGAACTGAGACCGCAGAGCCCTGCCCCTCTCACCCAGCCCACCCTGCTGCCTCCCCAGGTGACCCCTTCCCGGTGACTCAGGCATGCCTCCTCCTCCCCAGCCTGGCTCAGGCCTCCAGCCCAGGCTCTGGACCTTCCTGAGAACATCCCAGGAAACAGGCCTGCCGGGGTCAGAGGAGGGACTCCACGGCTTTGTCTTCCATTTCAGCAGCACCGTGATGTCCAAACAGAGCGAGCCTTCTGGAAAGGCAGCGTCTCCTTCTCCCTGACTCCTCCTCAGGAAGGCATCTCGCTTCACACACACCCCAGCGGGCTCAGTGGAACCTGCCAAGAGAGAGAGGAGCGTGGGTCTTTCAGGCAGGTGTGTTCCTGGGAGATTTCTTCCCTTTGGATTCTAACTTGATCCACTTTCTCAGAGGTTTTGCTTCTTCTCCGGAAAACAAGCCTTGATGAAAAAGGCAAGTGCTTCTCGGTAGGCAAAGCTCCCTGGGCAGAAGAGTGTGCCTCAGGGATATCCACCCCCAGCTGTGGTTTCAAAATATCCCTTTTAAGTTGTAAATTAGATTTGTTGAGCTGTGAAAACCTGGAGCTGGAGGGGGTGGATGGGGGCCCCCCAGATGTGACTAATCCAGCCCCCCAAGGGCAGGTCCCAGGGCAGGCGCCTTTTAAGAGCCCAGGCACTTCAAGCTCTTGTGACTATTTCATGGCTTCTGAACTGTGCAGTCTGCCTTGAATCACCCTGAAGAATATGCTCCCCAGGCCTCTGCCCCCAGCGATGGATGGAGCTGGGCCAGCCCCTCGAGAAGCACTTCCACAGCTGGGAAAAAGTTGGTGTTCATAGGGGGTCACTGACACTCTGGGGGGAGTTTGGGGTGAAATCTATGCATTTGGGGAGGGCTTAGAGACTTCTGACAGAAATAGAGTTCTGGGTCTTCAGTGATTAGAAGAAGCTGTTAGTGTGTTGACTGAAGGTACCCCAGTCCCCTCCAAATTACATGTTCTAAAAGGCCTTTGCCATCTACCACCCAAGACAGGGCAGACTCTCATGGGGAAGGACTTGAATAGGATTCGTGTGCATTGAGAGAGAAGAAATAGCCGTTTCCTAATGAAACACCCACAGTTCCCCGTCCCCTCGTGGGTGAGTGTCCGAACAGGGGTGGCCCAAAGCGGGGCCACTGAGGCTGGAAAGTGTGTCACAGTCTAAGGCACTTTCCAGCAGGGAGTCAAAGGAAAGGGGCAGAAGGGACCAGGCACGTCTGGAAGAAAAGGAGCAAAATCAAAGTTCAAATCAAGATCATGGCTGCCACTGTCTCCTCCCCACAGGTCTCTCACCCATGACTCCTCCAAGTATCTCTATGTCTCCACTCCACGTGACAACTCCAAGTTCCCCAAGTCCACGGGCGAGCCTAAAGTGGAGAAGCCAGCAGGCCCTTCTCCACACGTGTCTCCTCCAGGGTCTCCTTATCTGTCTCTAGGTTCCCTGGCCGCTCAGCTCTGCCCTCTGCAGGGGGCGCAGAGGACAGGCATCTCCCATGTCTATGGAGATGTCTTTGCTCCAGTAGGCGCAAGCAAAGCAAAGGTGTGGATTGTGGACACCACATCAATGGGAAGAGCGGGAAGGTGGTGGGGAAGATTAGGGAAACACCCAGGATCTGAGGCTTCTGGAAAGAGGACTCTCCTGGCACAGAGCCAGTGATGTTAAACCTACACCTCTGATTTGGCTCTTGGGGTTTCCCCAGTCTCCACTCGGTCACACGGGCCTCCGAGGTAGACTTCTTCCCTTTTACACCTTTGCCGAAGAGTCCCGTCCTTAACTTCCCCTTAGCATAGGTCAAGTAAAGGTCAGTATTAGAAAAGTTTACTAAACACAAAAAGAGAACAAAAAGAAAGCCAACACAAAAATAATGGCGTTGACCAGGTATGCCTTGCTCTGTGGCGCTTGTAAACCCTGCTGCATTCCAAATGAGATTCCAGGGAGTTCAGGCCTCACCTGACTCCATCCTACCTAGCGCATGTCGGGAGACATGGTCAACCTTCACACCCAAGAGGACATTTCCTAACAGCTAAACCTCCAAAAGTGCGAGCCAGCTCCTCTTGGCCTCCGAAAGCATGGGGTCGCAGCTTGCCCCTTTCAGGAGAAACCCCAAGAGCTGGGACCCAACACAAATCCCATACACAGTGTATGTTAGCACACGGGCAGGGGGCACCCAGGGACCCCCGGCATCAGGCACATTCTGAAAGTGATCGACATTTGCATGTACAAAGGCATGCGGTGTGTACGACATGGATGGAGCTGACAGGGATTATGCTGGCCGAAGTAAGTCAGAAGGAAAAGATAATATCAGATGGTCTCACTTACATGTGGAATCTAGAGAAACCAAGCAAAAGTTCAGGAAAAAGTTAAAACCAGTCAGCTGACCGTAGATCTGAGGCATATGCGAGGGAGGGAGGGAAAGGGAGGTCGAGACAGGAAAGAGAAGAACACAAGAGATTATGGTGATGGTTCAAGGGAGATATGGTGGCAGGAGAACTTCGGGAACTACAATGATGTAAAAAAAAAATAATACAAACAGAAAGAATGAAAAAATAATTGGTGTGCAGAAAGAGAGTAGCAAGGATTTCAAGTAATAGCTTCCCAATAAAATCCCCAAATTGTCCACCCCATATGGGAAATGTCCAAAGAGGGTCAGCCTGAAAGCTTGCCACAAGTCCAAGGTAGCTTCTGGTGGGGAATCACACTAAAGGGGGTAGGCAGGTCCCAGTGAGCTGGGACAGGAGAGACTCAGACTTCAAAGTGTACCACGTAATCCAACACCAAATCAAGCCAACAGCTGCCATTGTTTTGGCCAAGGGCCAGGAGCAGACTCTCCTTGTGTCTGTCACTGATGTTCTCTTCCAAGTGTCTCCACATGTCTCACCTCCATGGCCTCCTCCAAGTCCCCTCTTAGCAATACCAAGGTGCAAGTCAAAGACGGGAAAGCAAGAGAGCAAGAGCAGGGGTGTGTTCAGCCAAGCATGGCTCCTTTAACTCCACCCCTAGTTCTCAGCACCCCCCCATTCAAGAAGTCAGGTTCACGGCGTGCTGGAAGTTGTAGTCCTCAGCACCTGTGATCTCTTCAGTGTGGGGATGGGAATGGAATCTGTGAAAATGTCTAGGGGTGAAGTTCATCCTTCAGGGCTCAGAGTTTGCTCCTTGTTCCTTTAACACCTGGAGATATCTTTGGGGAAGGGGGGGGTCCCTCAAAGATTTTTTGAGCAGTAACTGCTGAAGATTTGGGATAGGATGCAGCTAAAAGGAGCAGAGACGTGGCTTTTGTTAGTGCCTACTTTCACGATCTCTTAGCTGCTCACTCCTTTCTTGGCTCTTCCTTCCCCTCACGCTCTGGAATAAGGTGGAATATCCCCAGTTCAGCCTTCCATTGAACTCTGAGGCATACCAAACCCCTTCCTTTCCTAAGGCATTGTCTTTCAAGGGGATTCCCACACAGTCCTGAGAAACAAAGAGGCAGCTACACAACTTGAAGAAGTTAAAAACTTTCCAGAAATTCAACCAAACTTAGTGATGTAGGACAGTTGTCAGATTTTTTTTTTTTTTTCATCTTTGTATCCCAGGCACCTCATGCTACACACTGGGCAAAGTCCAAAGTAAAGAAGTAAGTTGAGTAAGAGAATAAATTAATTTTTCAAACGGACACTAGAGTGATGTCATAGAAATTAAAGGACTCAAAAACTTCAAGAAGCAGACAGTCACGAACATCACATCAAAGAGAAATCAAAGTTAATTGAAGACTGAAAGTCACTCTGTTGGATTTTCAATTAGAAGGTCAGTGGAGGCCTCCTTGGGGCCTAGGGAGTGATAGAACTCAGTGACCTGAGTTCGATCCCCGGCCAGGGAGCTGACCCACATGGCACAGCAGACCTCCCCTGTCTCGACCACTGTGCCCCTCAGCAGTGTACTTCAGTAGATCCGCCTGTTCTGCTCCCCACTCTGTCTCTGGTGGAGCCTCTCACCCCCTGCAGCTCTGGTCTACACCCCAGTTCTTCTACCCTCCTCCCCCCCAAAATAGAAGGCCAATGGTGGTTCGCTTTGCTACCACAGTTTTATTGGAAGGCTGAGGTGGGTGAAAGCATGACAGCATTAATAGCTGCTGACTAATGACAGGTGCGGGCAGGTGGCAGTGAGTACAGGGGAGGTTGGCTTGGAAGGAAGTGGAGAGCCAGGCCCGTGAGTGGACTAAGGGTTGAAGGAAAGTTGTCCTTGTTTTTTGTTTTAACTTTGAATTTTTGTTCTTGTTTCTCCATGGGAGATCCTCGCCAGTGGGAAGTGGGTCACGGGTAAGAAGGGAAGGCTGAATGGATGAGACAGGGAATGACCAGCAGGACAGCTTCGCCGCTGAGGGAGAAGAAAAGTCGCGGAAGAGGGGACTACCTACCACTGCAGCTAGCGGGGAGAAGTTGGCGCCGAGGATGGGGACAGACAAAGTCGTGGGCACAGGGAATTTAGGGAATTTTCACCTGAAAGCTTTGCTTTTTGCTGTGATGAAGGTTGTGATGAAAGATTAGAGAAGAAAATAATCGGGCTGGAAGGTCCCACAAGGACAAAAACCAGAGGTGGGGGTAGGGATGCTTAACAAGCCGTTAAACCGGCTGTAGAAGTTTCCAGGAATTTGAGTGTGCTGGGGTCAGAAAGGATTATCTGATACAAAGGACCAACCCAACCAGACCACAAAGCAATAAAATTCCACAGAGGAATGAACCCCGCAAAGGCACTGTCAAAGACACCCCCTCCCCCATCCCAGCGAATGCAGCTCTGCCCTCCCCCGCCACCTCTTGCAGTCTCCTCTTTTTTCCAATAAACCTTGCAAATGCAGACTTTGCCCATTTGTGTCTATGCAAATGTCTTTAGAAAACCTGGCATGTGCTGATGAAAGGGAAATGCTGCTAAAGTCTTTTTCAGAGGGACCCAAGGACCCCGCTCACTGAACCCCAACACCTGAACCCCATCAGTAGGACCGGTGTTGTTACAGGGCAGGGAGAGGGGCCAGACCAGGGGTTTTCAAAATCAACAACAAACAAGCCACTCCTGGAAGGAGTGAGCCCCTCCCAGAGAGACTCTATTAGGGCCATCTCTGCAGTGGCTCGGGGCAGCTCACCTTTCGCCCACCTGTGCCTATGCGGGTGGTGAGTGCTTCCTTCCACCAACTCTCTGTCCCTCTGCAGGGCAGTGGCCTTTGCCTGCCTGTGACCTGTACCAGGCTGGGACTTCTCGGCACTGACCCCCCTCAGCAGGGCAGATCTCCTCAGCGCTGCCGCCTGCAAGCACGCAGGCCTCTCTTAGCCAGCCTGTCCCCTTCAGGGTAGCTCTTCCTGCCCACTGTGTCTATGTGAGCGTCCTTTATGCTCTGTCCCCTTCTCTAATAAACCTGCTCTCTTAAACATAACCGACGTCTCCACGTGTCGTGGAGAAACTTGTCTGGGATACTCGCCGCATGCCGCTGAAAGGGGAGCTCTGGGGAAACCTTCCCAAAGTGAACCCAAGAACCCCCGCTCTCCATTGACTCCCAAAATCAACGATTTAACAATTGTGACTATTAAAAGCTGGAGAGCAGCTCTCCAGCCAGCGGGTGGTAGCTATGTGGGCTGGCGGGTGCCAGGAGTGCCTGCCTGCCTTTTTTTTTTTTTTTAAAGATTTATTTATTTATGCATACAAGCTGGGGTGTAGGCCAGAGGTGTGGGGGGTGAGAGGATTCACCAGAGACAGAGTGGGGAACAGAACAGGCAGATTGACCCAAGTACACTGCTGAGGGGAGCAGTGGGGAGGCAGGAGAGGTCTGCTGCGCCCTGTGGGAAGCTCCCCAGCTGGGGATCGAACTCGTGCTGCAGTGGCTGCGGATAGCTTCATAGTGCTGAGACCTAGCCCCTTGGGCCCCTCCTGCCTTCCTTTTTAAAGGCAACAAATAGTCATGTCTGAGGTTTTTTCCTTCAATATTTGGTTATTAGAAACTATTTTGGAAAGTAGAATGGTGAAAATGAGATCTTCTGGAATTCTATGGGCTGTACAAGCTGCCAGTAGGTGTTTGTCATTGTGGATGGCCGTAAACCAGGACGTCACAGCAGAGCAGTAGTACGGGCATCTTGAGTGGTGTTGCTCAGGTCCTCAGTTTCCCCATCTGTGATAGAGGGATCATGATAACCAGTGTAGGTGCTATCAGTGTTTACTGTGTTAGCGTGGGGAGCTGATGTGTGTGACATGCTTAGGACACTGAATGTATATTAGTTCTCCTTATTCTGCAAGTGAGAAAGACATTCTGCAAGGCCTCATAAAGATATGGCAGGCCATCTTAGCCTAGGTAGGCACCCCCAGAAACTGTTGAATCAAAGGGCAAAAAAAATAGCTAACTAGGGCCTCCCCGGTGGCGCAGCGGTTAAGTGCTGCACTGTGGAGCTGTCGGCAGCGGCGACGCAAGTTCGACACCCAGCCAGGGAGAATCCCACATGGCGCGGCAGACCTCTCCTGCCTCGCCCGCTGCTCCCCTCAGCAGTGTGTTTCTGATCTGCCTGTTCTGCTACCCGCTCTGTCTCTGGTGAACCCTCTCGCTGCCCCACGCCTCTGGCCTGTACCCCAGCTTGTATGTATAAATAAAAAATAAATCTTTAAAGAAAAAAAAACCTAACTAGAAATCACTTTTGGCATGAAGTGGATTTGCAAACTGTCAGGGCAAAACAGGAGAAACTTCTTATCAAAAAAACAAACATTCAACAAACTTACCCCCTTGGCCTGAAGGTAGGATCTTAAGTACTTGCTTTACAACACCAAAATCCAAGGAACACCCAGTTTACTGGTTCCTTCTTTTTCCCTTTGACAGCTGAGAGCCACCTGACTTTCCCGCCAGCCTGGTGGGTGCCCAGCCACCCCCCGCAGGCGACACCCCAGTTTCTCCAGGTGAGAAAGCCCAGCCTCCAGCTTCTGTTCCGCCATCTCAGCAGGATTTTCCGTGGGGAGATAAAGGCATTTCTGGAAGAATCCTGTCTCCTCCCTTCACTGCACAAGAGAAGAGACTCATTAGAGTGAAGAGAAGCCAGAGGAGGGAAGAGCAAAGCCTGGGGGTAGGCTTGCCCTCAGGAAGCGTTACAGGGCAACCCCGATATACAATGGGGGGCCTGACTGTGGGTTCTCACCCTTGGGCTTAAAAAGGACTTATAATAAGAACAATTGCAGGCACTCACAAAAAAGTTAATAAAAGGGTTTATTTACAAAAGGAAGGGAAATAAAAAAATGAATAACTTCGGGACAAAAGAGAAAATGAGGGAGAGAGATAAATCTCCAAATAAGTCCTACCAGATCAGAAGAGCTGGAAACCCCAATGGCACGCTGTAGCCCGGTGAGAAGCAAGAGACCCCCCAAGGTCAAAAGCCCTAGTTATATAGCCAACGTGTCTGCTTAACGCCACCCCTCAGTTTCCGGTAATCCTCTCTTCTGGATGATGATGGAACTCTGGGATTCGTAGCCCTAGGGGTCTTGGATCTCTCTGGCTTGAGGTGGGGGTCCATAAACCTTCCTGTGGAGTTTGTTGCAGACGTCCTTTTTTCCCCCCAACAGAAGCTACTAGCACTTTCTTCCAACCAGATGGTCCAGGCCCATTGAGATGGTCTGGGAACTTGAAAGTCCTCACCTCTTGCCTCACCTCTACCTCCTCCTCCCCCCACCCAAATCCTTCAACTCCTTAGAGGACTTCTCTATGATTTGAGTTTCACTTTAAAGACAATATTCCCATAGAAACTGCCTAGCCTTGTTGTTTCCCTCCTGCTTTGCCCCTGCTTAAAAAGCTGGATTTAAACCATCATCAGAATAAAAGTTAGGCAATTACACAAAAGATAGAAAACAAACAGAAGCCCAGGAAGCTGGGCCTTTGCAAGCCCTTATTTCTTATAACCGGAAGCAGGCGTGGCGGCCACTAGGAAATGTGCTAAAACCAGAGCACCCGACTCTGGCTTCCCAGCCAGGGGCTGCGGCAAGGTTTCTGGACATTGATTGCTGAGGTTTCTAGACAAGTAAATGCTTCAGTATAGAAACACTTCATTTACCTTTTAATTTTTCCCCCAAGAAAGGCAGTAACAACAGACAACAGTGGTCTGCACCAGCTTTAAAAGATTGACTTGGTAAAAATAGAAGGCTGGCATTCTAGGTTGTTTTCTTTATTTGCTTACTTTATTAGGCTCTGAAAATGACGAAGACTTACTGTACTGAAAGCACCTGTTCTCCAGCTGAGGAAATTCTTCTGAAAGCTCAGAGGAAGTGCCTTGAGGAAGAAATTCCCTTCTTCAAAGGTCTTGGGGGAGAGCAGGACCTATTTTTTTACCTTTTTTTTTTTATTGTGAAAAATACATGGAACATAAATTTACTCATAAATTTACTCATTTCACTCTGCCTTGGCTTCAAGGCTCAATCGATGTGGGAAGTGTCAGGCGTCCTAAACCTTTCTGACAACTCCACTTGCATTGAAGTACCTTCAACCACAGGTAAAAGAACAAATGTGGGGCCTCCCTGGTGGCGCAGCAGTTAAGCGCTGAGCTGTGGAGCTGTCAGCGGCAGCAGCAACGTGAATTTGACGCCCGGCCGGGAAGATTCCCACATGGCACAGCAGACCTCTCCTGCCTTGCGCGCTGCTCCCCTCTGCAGTGTATTTCCAACTATCTGCCTGTTCTGCTCCCCTCTCTGTCTCTAGTGAGCCCTCTTGCCACCCCACGCCTCTGACCTGTACCCCAGCTTGTATGCATAAATCAATCAATCTTTTAAAAAAAAAAAGAACAAATGTGCATTTATTACTCTTAAAAATGGTTCTGAGGGGGCCTCCCTCGTGGCGCAACGGGTTAAGTCTCAGCCTGTGAAGCTATCTGCAGCCACTGCAGCACGAGTTTAATCCCCGGCCAGGGAGCTTCCCACAGGGCGCAGCAGACCCCTCCTGTTTCGTCTGCTGCCCCCCTCAGCAGTGTATCTCAGTCGATCTGTCTGTTCTGCTCCCCACTCTGTCTCTGGTGATCCCTCTTGCCACCCCACACCTTTGGCCTGCACCCCAGCTCCTGTACATATAAATAAATATTAAACAAAAATGGTTCTGAGTTCTGGCCTATCATTTAAACATGTTCAAAGAAGTGGCAGAACTGCCTGGACTCAGACATCTGAGTGGTCTAAAGACACACAAGGGAGCTCTGGCCCAGAGGCCTGCCCCTTGTAACAGCAGCCACGCGTCCTGGGCCCCTGTGGTGCTCGCTATTCCAACAGGGACTTCTGGCCCAGATGGTGTGTACAAATCTCCCGGTTTCATTGCCCTGGTCTAGCCTGTTGAGACAAATTGAGCATATTTGAAGGCCCCCTTTGGCCTACAGGCCACCAGCTCCTACTTTCTGGCAGGTCTTGGTAAGAGGCGATTTTTGTGTGGCTTCCCTCATCCAGTCATCCACTCAATAGAAGTGTCCCGGGCCTCCACTTCAGGTGACACCTAGAAGACAGCACTTAAAAAACATGCCAGGGAGATGGAAATAGTTGCAGCATAAATGCTGTAACAGAGCAAGGAGAATAACATTTACGGGGCACTTCATCAGCCAGGGTGTTTGTTTTTTTAATTTTTTTTCTTTTTATACATACAAGCTGGGGTACAGGCCAGAGGCGTGGGGCGGCGAGAGGGTTCACCAGAGACAGTGGGGAGCAGAACTGGCAGATCAGCAATACACTGCTGAGGGGAGCAGCGGTGAGGCAGGAGAGGTCTGCTGCGCCCTGTGGGAATCTCCACAGCGGGAGGTGGAACTAGCTTTGAGCTGCGACAGCTCCACAGCGCAGTGCTCAACCGCTGCGCCACCGGGGAGGCCCAGCCTGGGCGTTTTTAAGAGCTTTGCGCAGCATATTAACCCAGCTTGGCCTCACAGCAACCCCATAAAGCAGGCGCTGTAATTATGTCCATGCTGCACGTGGAGAGACCAGCGCAGAGCGGTCAACACCAGGGCCGGCGGCCACCCAGCTGCTTGCAGAGTCCCAGGTCCCGGCCTGAGGTGGGAGGGGGTGCGGGGTGTACTGGGTTAACTGGATCGTCTTCGATCCGACGCGGTGACTTTGAACTTGCTTTGCAGTATGGTCTCGGCAAACAGGGCCGGGAGGGCGGCCCAGGCCGAGAAAATAATCGATGGACAGGAAATGAGTCTCGAGAGGCTGTGGGGTCCCCCAGGCCACCACCTATCCCGCCGCTTATTTTCAGGGGAGACCTCGGCTCCTCGACAGCTCAGGTGCCGGGGTTGAGGGAAGGACGCGGAAGCGGCGAGGCAGGGACACGTGGCGGAGGGCACCGCGCGCCCTGAGCTGGCCCGCCCGGGACTACAAGTCCCGGCAGCCCGCGGGGGCCGCCGGGACCCCGCGCCGGCCCCGCCCCCGTGACCC
>PVIJ01016569.1:17911-32391 GCA_004024925.1 Scalopus aquaticus | reverse complement strand
TTTGTTGTTCATTTTCTAGTTCTTTGAGATGTGAGATTAAATTGTTTCTTTGGCTTGTTTCTTGTTTCTTGATGTGAGCTTGTAATGCTATATATTTTCCTCTTATTACTGCTTTTGCTGTGTCCCAGACGTTCTGGAAAGTTGTGTCCTCATTGTCATTCAGTTCCAGGTATTTTTTAATTTCTTCTTTGATCTCTTCTTTGATCCATTGGTTTTCTAGTAATGTGGGTTTCAGTCTCCATGAGGTAAGGAGGTTTCTTTTTTCCTTTCTATGATTTATTTCCAGTTTGACTCCTTTATGATCGGAGAAGAAGGCTGGTACGATTTTGATCTTAGTGTATCTGTTGAGATTTGTTTGTGGCGTAATATGTGATCGATCCTGGAGTATGTTCCATGTGCTCTTGAGAAAAATGTGTATTCAATTTTTCGGGGGTGAAGTGATCGATAGATATCTGTTAATCCCATGTGGTTTAGGTCCTTATTTAGAGCTTTAATGTCCTTGGTTACTTTGTCTTCTTGATCTGTCTAATAGAGAAAGTGGGGTATTGAGATCTCCTACTATGTATGTATTTTCTTTAATGTCTGCTTTCAGGGATGATAATAATTGTCTGATATATTTTGGTGCTCCTTCATTTGGGGAGTATATGTTGATGATTGTTATATCCTCCTGTTTTATTGTCCCCTTTATTATGATGTAGTGGCCAGCTTTGTCTTTTTTTACCTTCTTAAGTTTGAAGTCTATTTTATCTGATATAAGTATAGCTGTTCCTGCCTTCTTTCTTGGTCCATTTGCTTGTAGGATTGTTTTCCATCCTTTCACTATTAATCTCTGATTATCTTTTTCAATTAAATGTGTTTTTTGTAGACAGCAGAAGGTTGGGTTCTGTTTTTTGATCCATCTTGCTATGATGTGTCTTTTAATTGGTGTGTTTAGTCCATTTACATTTAGAGTTAATATTGATATACTGTCATCCATATTTTTCGTTTGTTTGTTTGTTTACTCTTTGGTGGTTCTACTTCTTACCTTATTCTGTGTTTCCTGGTCTTTCTTCTGTTGGTTTTGTCTTCATGACTTCCTCTAGTATTCTTTGGAGTGGGGGTTTGGTAGTGATGAATTTCTGTAGTTTCTGTTTGTCAGAAAAGGTCCATGTTTTTTCTTCGTAAAGGAATGAGAGCTTTGCAGGGTCAAGTATTCTTGGTTGACATTTGTTGGCATGTAGTGTGTTATATATGTCCCTCCAATCTCTTCTTGCCTGTAGTGTTTCTTCAGAGAAATCTGATGTCAGCCTGATTGGCTTTCCTTTATAGGTTATTTGTTTCTTTGCCCTCATCATTTTCAATATATTTTCCTTGTCTTGAATTCTCGACAGTTTTACTATCATATGTCTTGCAGTTTTTTTCTTTCGTTGTAATAATATGGAGATCGTCTGGCTTCCTGTATGTCAATTTTTGTTTCCTTTTTCATGTTTGGGAAGTTCTCTTCAATTATCTCCTTGAGAAGTTTCTCTGTTCCTTTGTCTCTATCTTCTCCTTCTGGGATTCCTTTGATTCTGATGTTTCCTTTTTTCATGGTGTCAGATAGTTCTCGAAGTTTTTCCTCATTCTTTTTCCTTTGTTTTTCTCTTTCCTTTTCTGCCTTGATTCTGTTAGTATCTTTATCTTCCAGAGTGCTTATTCTCTCCTGCATATATTTCAATTCACTTTTCTGGCTTTCCCTGGATTTCTTTAGCTCCTCTACTAATGTTTTTAAATCTTCCGTTTCCTTCAATTTCTTCTTTATGGATTCGTTCTCGTTCTTCAGTTCTTTTAAATCTTCCAGTTCCTTCAATTTCTTCTTTATGGATTCATTCTCATTCCTCAGTTCTTTATTTATATCCCTCAGTTCTTTGTTCTTTTCATTTAATTCTATCAATTTTTTTGATGGCTATTTTGAAGTCTTTATCTGTTAGGTGGATGTAATCTTCTATGTCCATATTAATGGGTTCTGGAGACGGATTGTCTTTTTGTGGTGTATTGTTTTGAGGGTCATTTGTGACTTTTTTCTTTCCTGTTGTTGGTTTTCTGCTTTGCTCTGTTTGTAGTTTTCCACTGGTGCTGGCGGGCATGACTCATGGTTTTACTAGCTCAGGAGTGTTTGTGGTTCCCTAGTGTCTGAGTTGCCTTGGCTGTGGTTAAGTATCTTCTGGATTTTCTTATTTTTCTTTGTTGAAATTTTGTGTTTCTCATGGCGTGTCTCCAGTGTGTTTCCGGTTCCTAGTTTAATTAGGGAAGATGAAGGGGTGGTTTGTAGTAAAAAAGAAAGAAAAGAGAGAAAGGGGAATAAAAACAGGGAGAGGAAAGAAAAGGGGAATGAAGATGAAGAAAAGTAGGAATGAAGTACCAAGAGAAAAAGGTAGGTTAAAAGTTAAAACAAGAAAGGATAATAATAATAATAATAATAATAATAATAATAATAATAATAATAATAAAATAGTAAAAAATAAAAATAATAATAATAAAGAAAATAAAGCATTGGGGAGATGTGAATTTGGAGTTCTGTAGTCCTTTTGTTCTTAGGTTCTGGGGTTTCTGGTTGGGTCCCCTGCTGGGGTTCAGCCCCTCCTTTCCAGTGACATATGTTGTTGTCTTGCTATTGCTGCTGTCATTAGTCCTTGCTGGGAGTCTTTCTATTCTTTCTCCCCTCTCCCCCGTCTTTTTCCCCCCCTTTCCTCTGATGTTTGCCTGGGGCTATTCCTGCCCCCGGGGTTATGTCTGGTGGGAGGGTTGGGAGCTCCTGGTCTTAGTTTCTTTTCTTCTGTTTGGGGCCTACTACTCCACGAAGGGGTGCAGGGGTGGAGGTTTTGGGTGGCTGTTGATCAGCATTTCACCTCACTTAGTTTCTAGGGTGCCAGTGTGCAGCCACCTAGAAGTTGGGGGGGAGTGGCAAGTGCTGGGCCGTGTTCACCACCTGCTGTGGTCTTTTTTTTGTTTGTTTTTTGCCGCCCTCTGGGTGCCAAGATGCTGACACTTTGCAGGTGAGGGTGTGGTCAGAGATAGTTTCAGCAACAGGTATGGGAGGGGTTTGGGGGATTGTCAGTCAATAGTCCTTAAATGCCATCCTTCCCATCCCATCAATTTGCATTCTAAAGCCCAGAGTGTTTGAGGTGGTCTCGGCAGGAGGTTTTCCAGCCCAACCGGTTTTTCTGGCTAATCTATCACCTAGCAACCAGTGGGGGATGTTTCTTGCTTGGACTTTCTCCCCTTTAAGATGTTACCTAGCCCCAGGTGGGGGATGGGACACAGTGACCCTCCCGCTTTCCTGCTCCTCCGGGCTGCCACGCAGGGAAGAGAGGGGGGTCGTGGGGTGGGGGAGTGGGTGTTGCACTCCCAGTCAGCTGGCTGGAGCCCTCCGACCTCACCGCAGTTTCTAACCTTGTATTCAGTGGCTCTCAGGGGAAGCCGGTTTGCCCACCTCTCCTTTCTGCTGCTCCTTTGTGTGGAATCTGATGTCTTTTCTCTTCTCTTTACTCCGACTCTTCGGTTTATTTTTAAGTCTAAAGCACCCCCGGGGTTGATTGTATTGTGTAAGGTATCCAGTGCTCTTCCAGTCAGCTCTCAAAGTTAGGGATATTTTTCTCTATAATCAATTTTTTTTGTGGGAGAGCCTGATCCTAGCGTCTGTTCGCCACCATGTTTTGGGGGCATGTCCCTTTTTAATGATCTTTTTGCAGTGAGGCAACCAGGTACAGGGCAGGCAGGGTGGCCTCCTAGCCCCTGGAAAATCTTCACTTTTTGGGCTCTCTGGTGTCATATCATGGCGTCTGCTACTGTTACCTCTGCCTCTGCTTCCACTGCTTCTGCTGTGCTCTCCTCGTGTCTGTGACACCACCCTCACATAGTGTCTCTCCAGGCCCAGGTGTACCCACTCACACACCACGAGGTACAGTGCAAGACCGCAGGTGTCCATCATTAAATATAATGGCGATAGGGCAGAAAATCTTGATGCCTCTTTCATTTACCCTACAATCTGTATATGCATCAAAACATATCTGGCAAGTCCCAACCTGTGGTGATAAAGCTGTAAGGTTTTTTGACTTCCCAGATCAGCAGAGATTTCCCATCTTTAGGAAGACAGATACCTAGGTGTAGGGTAAATAAATAAAAGAGGCATCAGGTTTTTCTGCCCTACCACCATTAGATTTAATAATGGACACCTGCAGTCTGGACATGTGCCTCATGGCAATGCCTGGAGTGTGGTGTGTGTATGCGTGAGTGGGTACACCTGGGCCTGGAGAGACACTATATTTTTTTAATTTTTTTTTAATTTTTATTGTTATTTATGTATTTTACATTTTGTATTCCTCTTGGGTAGCCCTCCACCAATTCACCCGTGATCTATCTCCATGGTCCCTTGTATTCTTTTCTATTCCATTTTGTGCCCTTATCCTCCCCTCCCCCCCCCAATTGCTGAGTGTCTCTCCCCTATTTGGTTTCCCTATAGTCCTGTTATAAGTGAAACCATTCAATATTTTTCTTTTTCTTTCTGGCTTATTACACTGAGTATGATTAAGGCAGCATCACAGAAGCAAGAAGAGCGTAACAAAAGCAGCAGAAGAGAAAAAAAGAAGAGGAAGCGGCAGCAGAGAGTCCAGAGAAAGTGAAGGTTTGCTGGGGCTAGGAGGCCTGCTGGCCTCCTGGCCCCTGGGCCCCCCTTGCCTGCCCTGTACCTGTTTGCCTCAATGAAAAAGGATCATTAAAAGTCACTGAGCTCCAGGACTAGTTCTTACCCTTCCGCCTGAATCATAGGGAACCTGGCTGGTATCTTGCTGGCACTATACTAGGGAAAACATTCTTGGATATTTCATCTCTTAGTGGCTTGCCACTTAGATACATCCTTGGGCAACCTGCCCTTGGTTCCAACACAACTGATGAAACCTAAGTTACCCATCTTAGAATTTTCCAGAGATGCTTTAGCTTCCATAGCACTGACTGTCCTGCATCCCTGCAGCTGTTCTTTATCAGCCCCTTACTCTCAATCAGTGACAGACCTTCTTCAATCTCACACCCTTAACTTCCAAGATGATATTTGATTCCTTTCCTAAGCAAATTAATGGATCAATCCAGTCTTGGTCTTAGAAAGTTGTCATCTACCTCCACCCCTTCTGCACATAAAAGCCCAAAGCTACTGGCAACCTAGATGCTTTCTCTGGAGGTAGAAGGAACACATGACTGGAGGGGAGCTTGCAGGTGAGTAAAGTATGGAAACTATTCCTCATTCTCAGCTGTGTACACGTATCTATTGACACTGGGTCTCCTTTAAGTCAAAAAGTTGGAAAAATGTTCTCCAAAAACCTTGTTGCAATTCCACTGGCAAATGGAAAGAGACATATAATACAAACCAAAGCATAAAACAAAGTTGAACTGCATATAATATCTGTCCCTCTGGAGAGAAACAAATGGATGATCTGTTGAGGTTGTTAGGTATTGCCAGGGAGGAAGAGTTTTTATTTACTTGCTTATTTGTGATAAAGGCCAATTTAAAAACCTAAAAATATGACCTATTTTGGATTTACCCAAAATAAGTCTTATTTTGTGGTTGCCATAAGGAGGCCTATGATTGGAGCATCTTGGATACAGCCATTTACTCTGAAAATAGCACTGTTAGTGGGCAGCATGAGGAGCACCTCCATACCCCTAAACCTGCATGTTCTATAAAGGTTCTGCCATCTACCACATCAACCAAAGCGTATTTGGGCTTTCCTAGTGGCCAAGGGGTTAAGTCTCAGCATTATCACCTCTACAGCCTGAGTTTGATCCCTCGTCAGGGAACTAACCCATATCATGCAGAAGACTTTTCCAATCTTGCCCACTGCTCCCCTCAGCAGCGTATTTCAGTAATTCCAACGGTTCTGCTCCCACCTCTGCCCTAAACCCCAGTTCTTCTATGCATAAATAAATAAATCTTTTAAAAAAAGATAAACTGAGGGAAGACCTTTAAAAAAGGTAAAATATACCTTCAATAGAAAATAACTTTAACACAATCAGTGTGCACTAGAGACAATTAGTATGCAATAAAAAGAAGAGAAAGAAAAGAGTTTAAAAAGTTTCTCTAAGAAACACTCAATGTTTACCCACATGGGTAAATGCCCAGCTAAACAGTCTTGGTCTAAAGCAGAGCCACGAGGCCCAAAAGCTTGCCCCAAGTCTAAGACACCTTCTGACGGGGATCCACAGGTAAAGGGTAGAAGGGGCCAGGTAAGTCTAGAAGAAAAAGAGCAAAATCAAAATCAAGATAAAGGCTGCCATTGTCAGCCTCCCTACAGGTCTCTCACCCAAGTCTCTGTCTCTTTCAAATGTTTCCTTCCATGTCCCCCAAGTCCCTAGTAGAAGTCCAAGGCCAGGAGCAAGTGTGATTTCTTCACATGTCTTTCTGCTCCATGTGCCTCTTCCAGTCATCTTCTGTCTTGCTTCTCCCTTCCTTTCTGCTTCCCCTTCCGCTTCCCAGTCTTTTCTAGCTTAACCCCCTTGCCCAGCTCCACCCTTCTTTAAGGTGGACCAAGGAACCTGGAACCTCCCTTTTCCCTGAGGATTACCCTGTTAAAGTGTCTTTTGCTTGTGAGATGTGGTGGAGCAGTAGCTTTACCACTTGCCTCTGTTACATTCCATGTTTCTGAGTCACGGATGTTTCCCTGAACCTTCCTGAAGAATTGGGAGCTGTGCCACCATCTCTCTTAATATGTAAATGGATATGATTCTGTTAACTGTAACTACAATTGGAGTTGTGCTCAGTAAATTATGCTTTCTAATTTTTGAGGTAACTTTAGTAATAGTGAAAACTTTGATAGCTTTCAAATTGGTCAAATGTTGATTTACCAGGAAAAAAGGCACTCTGATCACATGCAGATGATCTGAGATATTTAAAAACAAATAAAGTTTTTCTGCAACTGCAAAATTTTTCCTGCTCTGGTAAAGGTCAGTGTTTCCCATTATGGGGGGGCTACTGTCCTTCATCTCTGCATCAGTGACCCTGAGTTCTATGTGACAGGCTAGAAAGAAAAGTGTCCTACTGCTGGGGGAACAGGATGTCTTGCATGAACTCCAGCCACTGATGTTTTATGGACTCCACATCCACCTCCATTCCTAAGAGATCCTAGGCACTGGGGACTAAAACACTCATCATGCCAAGAGTCTGCAGTGATTCTTGACTTCCTGAGGAAGGGATGCTGGGAATTAGGGGTGAATCTAAGAAGCCAGGCTTGATATAAAACCAAAAATGGGCCCAGAAGGAGCTTGGTTTTGCCTCCCTTTTTCCACATTTACATTCATGCACAAACACACACTCTCACATTATAGCATAATTTCATGACTGTTTGAACTTTGCAGAAGTTGTGGCATATTATTTACCTCATCCTGCAACTTTCTTTTTACCTTAAATAATATATAGTTACACATTATCAATGTTGATACTAGGATGTATTTCATATCTTTTTAACTGTTGTGTAGTACTCCATTTTCATATGCTAATATGCAAGTGTGCATATGTATTTGCCTGTGTATGTGTATGCATGTTTGTGCATTAGTGTAGTATTTTATGTACTCAACCTGATTCTGTAAATGAAGTATAATATTAAATCCTTATCTTACATTGTCTTCAAATGTCAGTTGGCTCTCCTCTTATCAGCTATCATTTCCCATTCAACCCAAAGTTTTCTGCCTAATTTAGTACATTAAAATTCAGTATGAAATGTCAAATTAATATTAGATTTGTGCCCTCAGTTACTGGCACAGGGTTCCTGAAATCCTTATAATTTCCTAATTATAAGCAGCATCTTATTCTATACTTTTTCTTTGACTCTGACCCTGACTCAGAACTCTTAAGATCCTTGTAAATTCCTAAGTAATAAGAGCAACAGAAGCCTCTTTTGTTCTAATGAGACTCTGAATGGGTTCATGGATGGAATCTGTTCTCAAGGAGAATCAGGCTATGATATAAATTTGAAGTTTCAGCCTCAACCCGCATTCTCCTTTCAGAGAAAGGAGAAGGACTGGAAATGGATTTAGTAATTGATCATACCTCTGACCAAACTCACAAGGAAACCTTGAAGAGCTTTCAGGTTAATGAACACATCCACACAGGGAGGAGGACACCCCCAACTCCATGGGGAAAAAGGGAGGTCTGGGACCCTCCCAGACCTCACTCAATGTATCTCATCATCTGACTGTTCATCTGTGTCCTTTATCATACGCTGTAATGAGCTGATAAACATGCCTCCCTGAGGTTTGTGAGCCATTATAGCAATTAATCAAATCCAAAGGGGAAGAGGTCCCCATTCAGACTCTATTCAGGTGCACATCCAGAGTTGCCCCAATAAAATTTGACATTCCTATCACCTAGGAAATTGCAAGGTATTCTGGAGCCCTTATCAGGAATAGTTTCTTATCAGAAGTCAAATTGTAGGACAAATGAGCATCCCAGACTCTTAGAAAGTTACAAGGGTTTCAAGAGTTTTGTGCAATAAGTTCCCTTGCAAATGAAACAGTGATTGGTACCCAACTACCTCCTATACATCCTAATTATGAATATCAGGTAATCCCAAATATCCAAATCTGGTATCTCTCTTGCTCATTTGGGGACTATAATGCCACAATGATGAACCATAAAGGATAAAGAGACTTGTAGACAAATTAAAAAAAAAAAACAGTAGAAGCCAAAGATGTATTTTGACATGCACATTTGTGACCATACAGTCAAATACAATCAAATGCTATCATTCACATTAGAACTCTGTGACAAACAGAAAATATACATCGTTTTCTAGACTATATTTCAACACTAAGAAAAATTGGTTGTAATAATTAAAAAACACAATCTCGATGTGAATGCCCAATTCCTGAAGCTCAAAGGATGTCTAATGATGTCACAAGGGGATTTCCTGTAGGACTCAAAGAGAGTCCTCTCCTGAAGGTGCAGGAAAGTCTTGGGTTCTGTAGGACTAGGGGGGACAAAAGGGCAAGATACACTCCAAAAAAGAGAATATGTAGAAAACACTAGGAATATCAGAAAGCCTGCCTAAGACTAGCCTCAAACCCAGATCTTGGTTTCCTGGCCCCACTATCATCTCTTAAAGATAAGTACTTTGATGTCAGGTGGTTCCCAAAGTGGTTCTCCATTCTTTTTTCCTTGTAGTTCTCTTTTCTTAATCTTTGACAAAGGAGCAAAGAATATGCAATGGAACAAGGACAGTTTGTTCAATAAATGGTGCTGGAAAAACTGGACTGCTACATGCAAAACAATGAAACTAGAATACTACCTCATAGCATGCACAAAAACCAACTCAAAGATGTATAAAAGAACTAAACATAAGACCTGAAACCATAAAATACATAGAAGAAAACATAGGTAGAATGCTACATGACATGCATACATCTCAGTAACATTTTAAAAGACACATCTCCCAAAGCAAAGAAAGTGAAAGAAAAGATGAACAGCTGGGACTATATCAAACTAAAAGCTTCTGCAGAGCAAAAGAGACATTAACCAAAACAAAAAGACACCCACTGATTATGAAAAAATTGTGCACATGATAGTACTAATAAGGTACTGATCACAAAGCTCTACAATGAGCTGATGCAACTCAACAAAAACAAAGTAACAATCCAGTCAAAACTGGGCAGAAGAGCTAAAAAGACATTTCTCCAAAGAGGAAATGCAAATGGCCAATTGTATATGAAAAAATGTTCAACATCACTTGTTATCACGGAAATGCAAATCAAAACCACAATGATATACCACACTACAACACTTAGAATGGCACACATAAAAAACAGAAACAAAAACAGGAAATAACAAATGTTGGCAAGGATGTAGAGAAAAAGGAACTCTCCTACACTTTTGGTGGGAATGCAAATTGGTCCAACCACTATGGAAGGCTGTGTGGAGGTTCCTCAAACTACTAAAAATGGAACTTCCATATGACCCAGCATTTCCACTCTTAGGAATCTACCCAAAGGAAACAAAACATTAATTCAAAGCATACCTGCACTCCTTTGTTTATTGCAGCACTATTTACAGTAGGTAAAATATAGAAACAACTCAGATGCACAAAGTCCCGAAGTTTCCCCCAGTGTTCAGTTGCTCAAGAGCAGCTATGCAATTCAGATGATGGAAAATTTTCTCTTTTCTCTGAAAAGTATTACTGTTAGTTGGCTGAGCGCCAACTCTATTTCTTGGGAGTTTAATATCATCTCCATCGTGCTACTTCCCTTCCTCCAGAGTACTCCATCCTTACCACTGCCTTGGAAACAGAAACATCAGGAAGGTAAGAAACTCTTGGGCCAGACCCAATACAACAGGATTCTCCTATTATTTCCACTTTCCCGAATCAATGAGACAGACTTCTGGGAGGGGAGAGAACAGATCATTTTTTCAGGGGAAAAAAATAACAACAAAAATAATCCCAAAACAAAACAAAACTAAACAGACAACTATATATCAGAGACATTCTTCAGGGGAGGGGGAGAGAGAGGGAACAAAACAAGGGTGGCAAGAACACAAGGGACTAATGTGATGGTGCACGGGTGAACTGGTGATGGAAATTCTATGGGGACTACCTGGGAAAAGAAAGCAAACATTGTACAAAAGTGAACAGTGATGTAAAAAAATTGTAAATAAACACCCCCCAAAAAATAGCACCTCAGAATTCTGGAGACAAGCCAGGATAAGCAGTTGTTCCTTTCTGAGGTTGATGGGGGCAGTGCAGAGACCCCGGGAGCCTCTGGGCAGGGCGGAGGATTTGAGTTTCTTGAAGAGCAAGGGGGGAGCTCCATGGTGGGTCTCCCAGAGATCCTTTCTTGTGATCTTCAAGGAAGACAGAAAATATTTCGATCTCCTTTAGAAATGAGTAGAAGGAAATGAGACCAAAAGCTTCATGGGTTTAAAGGCAGAAAGTCGTGTGCATGAGCACTGAATGTCTGCAGCTGGTCTAGAGGGAGGACAGGCAAAAGCGGGTGCCAGCTCCTTTTTCTATTTCCTCATCTTTCAGCATCAAATGGGGGTGAAGGCGAGGAAGAAGAGCAGAAAGAAACACAGAGCTTGGGAAGGTGAGATGCAATAGGTAGCCTGGCTGAGATTTACCCACCTCTCTCCTGTCCCTGAGTCCCACTCCCAGTTCCAAGTTTGTCAGGGCTGATCCCTCAGGAAAGAAGCTCCTGGAAGGAGATAGAAGAACCCTGACAGCATCTAGGTTCCAGGCTCAGAGAAGGCAAAGACAGGCCTGGAAATGTGTGTTGTCGGCAGAAACATAAAGTGGGAAGGAACCAGCAGGGCCTGGTCTGGGAAGTGGGTTCTCTGGGTTCAGCTGGAGTCAAGTTGCTTAACCTGCTCAGATTCCTCTGGGAGGCCCTGCCCATTCTCTCCCCCAGAGCAGTGATGAGGCCTCAAATTCAAAATGACATTATAAATGACAAGGTGCCCCCATCTTGTGTCTTCCCTTGACCATCAGGCATCAGGTGGCCTTGGACTCTACAGGCAAATCCCCCAAAGGTCTCCTGGAGCACGTGGTCCTCAGTCTCCTGTCAGACTCCCGGGCCCCTCCATTCACCATGTGACCCAATATCTTGATTTACAGCTTATAAAGAATGCCCGAAAGAACTGGAGGAAGCTGAAAACCCAGTTTTACTTCTGCAGAGGTAAAGATTCTTCCCTTATGTGTCCTCTCAGATCCTGTGGTATGACCCCAGGGCCTCAGGCAACCTAGTGCTGACCTGGGAGGGGGTTTTGGGGTGGGGATGTGGTGAAAGTTCTGAGTTAGGTGGAGGGTGGGGGATCAGGGTGAGGACAGCAAGAGCATTCTGAAGTCAGCATGGGGGCATGGAGGCTACAAGGGGGACAGAGGTTCTCTGTCCTGGCCAGTCCTATGGGCCCCTCTACTGCCACCTGTAACTTGCGCCTCCTGTGTCCTGCAGTCACCTGGAGAAGCACCCTGACAAGGGCCAATTTCAACAAGACCCCAAAGCAGCACCAGCCAGAGTCCACAGGTCACATGTGACAAGACCTGCTCCTGCCATGACCACCTTGTCAGTGCAACCTCAGGAGGATGAATCTGCTTTGAAGAGAATCCAACTGGACACCAACCCAAAGAGCTCAACTCCAGGTAACACAGGAAACTCCTGTGTGGCATCTCCAGTCCCAGCCAAGGCAGGTTTAGGCCTCACCAACTCTCCTTTTGTGTCCTGCTCTGGGTGGTTTGTAACCACCAAGGCCTTGCTCTTCCCAGCCTCCTCACAGTGCAAGTCCCAGCCACAGCACTTGCCCTAACACCCGTCAGGGACCTCTTTCTGGGGAGGCCCCACAAACAGGCAGGTAGAGACTCACTATCCCTCCCTTGTCAACCCCAATGGTCATAAGCTGCTGGATATTTTAATCATCAAAAGAGTAAAACTGATTATTTGGAAAGGAAAAGAAAAGCAAGCAAGGGTCATTTCAAAAATAAACAATCTCAGTCTACCACCTGAATTTTTTGGAGGTTATTTCTTTCTCCCCATTCCTCCAGAACAAGAAAGACAAAGTGGAACAGCTGTCCAATCTTCAGCAGCTCTCTTATCTACTGGTCTTGGGGGACTGTTTACACCAGAAAAGCAGTCAGCCATTGCCAGGGTCTTCCCTCTCTGCACAGCGAGTCCCTGGTGGCTCCTGATTTGGTCACTGGTAGCACATCTCAACCATAGGCTTCCTCTGCTTCATTCAATGGAAACTCTAATTGCTTTCCGATTCCCAATCAGCCCATCATGCCATCAAATCTTTCCCAGGTCGCACTCAGGCCTAACCCTGGGGCCCAGTTACCTTTGGCTGGAATCTTGCTCCAGTCCCAGGCCCTACTTCTGGCTCTGGTTTAGGCTCAAGCTCATCACACACACCATCTCCAAATCCAACCACCTTTTTCTCCACTCCAGATTAAGTACTCTGGGGTATCTAGCCCTACAGACCAGAGTAAGGGACAAGCCTTTGTCCCAACTACAATTCAATTTCTGGAATGGTCCATGTGGGACAGGCAACCAGAAAGGAAGTCTTTATCCCCTGTGGTCCAAAACTCTGACCAAGTGTTTAATCAAGTCCCTCCTAAGCTTTCTGAGGATAGCTACACATTCCAGGCTCACAGTTCAGTGTGTGTCCAACACAGGGATCTTGTCAGTGAGAATACCCAGGCAGGTTATCTCGAGAAGTGGCTGCTCGGAGGTGAACATTAGGACAACCTGCCCCAATGCAGCCTCGGGGAGAAGGCTCAGGGGAATGTCCCGCACTGGGTGGGCAGCAGCCCTCATTGTCACCCATGTTGTCACCCCCAAATAGTTGGGATGCATGGGAGATGAGTTGCAGGTTCCCTAGGAAGTCCTACAGGAAGAATCAACTCATGATCCGACAAAGAAAGAATTTAAACAAGGGTTTACAGAAGATCCCCAAAGACCAAAGCAAAGGCTCGGCTTTTTTTCCAGTGAGTTCTGAGGAGCTGCAAAGACGCCCAGTGAGGCCCGTGATGAGTGACTCGGGAAGTTGCTTATCCAGGGGACCAGAGAGGGAACATTTAGAAAAAGTCTTGAAAGCCCATTTTGGCAAGAAATTAGGGCAGACCGGTGAGGGGTTGATCCCTCTGAGAGAACGTAGATCCTGGCTTGCTGCCAACCAAGCTTCATCCAAACCCAACACACAGTGTCTCGGGAGGATCCCCAAAGACCAAAGCAAAAGCTCAGCTATTTTCCCAGTGAACTCTGTGGAGTTGCAAATTCACCCGGTGAGGCCCATGAAGAGTGTCTTGGGAAGTTGCATATCCAGGGGCCCAGAGAGGAAACATTTAGAAAAAATCTTGAAAGCCCATGTGGTCAAGAAGTTAGGACAGATCAGTGAGAGTTTTATCCCTGTGAGTGTGCACAGATCCTAGCTTGCCACCAACCATGCTTCTTCCAAATCCAACACGCAGAGGGAGCCCATAAAGCTAGCACCCTCCAAGGGTAGGGCAAGCTGCACCAACACCTCCCACAAGCTTCCTCTTCTTAGTCCATGTGCTTGACAGGAACTGGAAGCACATACGACCAGGTTTCGGCTAAGGTATAAATGGGGCTTTCCCTTCCACACCTTTGAACCCATAAATATCTAGGACTGTGAGGCTCAACCACTGCCCTTTCCAAGGCCTGTCTCCCCCTACTTAATCACCTGCAAATCTGGCACCCAGTCAAATACCAATTTTGCCAAGTTTTTGGAAAAATCTCTCAGGCCTGTCTGGAAGAAAAGGTGATAACTTCCTCCCCCCCTGTTATAAGTGAAACCATTCGATATTTTTCTCTTTCTTTCTGGCTTATTTCACTGAGTATGATCCCCTCTAATTCCATCCATGTCGATGCAAATTGCATGTGTTTATCTTCTTTCCATGCTGAATAGTATTCCATTGTGTATATGTACCACATCTTCTGGATCCAATCATCTATTTTTGGACATCTGGGTTGCTTCC